>JAKSZP010003050.1:0-81513 GCA_022478985.1 Massospora cicadina | reverse complement strand
ATCTTACAATACTCCAAGTGTACATTCATAGACATACAAGTGAATTAAGTACGGGTGAGGGTAATTGTTGATAGCGGAGCACCCATTAACATTGTCTTGACCAAGCTGGTAAAGAAGATGAAGATCTCGACTAATTTGGAACACAAGAAGGAGTATGGGACAGGTGGGCCAAATACCACCATCTCATGTGGAGCGTATAGCGCTTTGTCACTATGATTTGGGTCCTTGATGGTATCTGCGTCAACAATAGTTTTGGCCAACCAAAACTATGAAATTCTGATCAGGATGTAATTTCTATGCAAGTACAGAGTTAAATATAGCTTTAAGGATAATACGTTGACCATATTTGATCAGACGTTATAATTGGTATATCTAAAAGGATAATAAGCTCCGATGAATAAAAGAAACAACTTCATTAATTTGATATACAATGACGGCATTGTTCTGATTTGATACTAATTAATTTGGTTGGAAGCAATGAGAAATGCCGATGGAAATCCTAGAGAACCAGGGAATTACACTGAGGATCAAGAATGAGAAGACCATACCGCCAGGATCGCAGATGATAGTCAACACAGGGTTGACATTGGAGATACCTGAGCTGTTGTATGGGGAGGTCAGAAGCCCCTGGAAGAAGTCCAAAGTAGAGCCTTGTGTGGCTCTTGGGATAATAATGCTGGGCCATGGAGAAATTCGAGTTCTCCTGGCGAATTAAAGTGAAAAACTGATGAGGATCAGGAAGAATCAGATCATCCCATTTGTTAATCTAATCCCGATGGCCAAATTGAGGAGATTCCACGATTTTGGGATTCTCAATGAGATGGAATTACCAGCAGGGTAACTGAGAGTATCAACCTATTGGTTGATTGAGAGCAACTCGCTGATATGACTGAAGGCCAGTAAGAGGAGGTGCTTGAATTGTTCAAAAAGTATTGGGAAGTATTAACTCAGGACAGCCACATTTTGGGATGTGCGAGAGATGTGATCCACAAGGTCAACTCCTGGGAAAATTTGCTGATCAGGATGAGACTGATTTGATGGTCAAAAGTGGCCAAAGTGGTAGTGGAAGATGAAATCAACAAACTAGTGAAACATGGGCTTCTAGTTTCATTGTCAAGTCCCTGGGAGAGTCCAATTCTAATCTTGAAGAAAAAGGATGGCTCGAACCAGGTGGTGATCAACTACTGAAAGCTGAATAAGATTACAAAGAAGGATTTGTATTACTACCAATAATTGATGATGTGCTAGATCGTTTGGGAGAAGTGAAGTATTTCTCCACAATGGATCTGATCTTGGGATATTGGCAAATAGATTTGCCAAAAGAAGACCAAGAAAAAATGTGCGATTATTACTACGCAGGGGCTATACCAACCAACGAGGATGCTCCAGGGTCTATGCAATGCGCCTGCAACGTTTTAGAGGGCCATGGATGCTATACTGAGCGACTTGAAGTTGTCGTGCATTCTGTTATACTTGGATGATATTAATGTGTTCAGTAGGACGTTTACTGACCATCTACACCACTTGGAAGAAGTATTCAAGAGACTATCTGTGACTAACCTGAAGATTAAGCTAGTAAGTGTCACTTCTTCTAAAAATAGTTGGAATATCTGGGATTCGTGATCAACTCTAGTGGATTGCAGATACAAGCCCAGAAGATTGAAGCCATAGAACAGATGGCTGTGTTGAAGAGTGTCCGTGACATTCAAGTGTTCCTTGTAATGTTCAGATACTACAGAAGATTTATTTGGGACTTTTCCCAAATCGCTGAGCCCTTATTCCATCTGTTGAAGGATCCAAAAAAGGATTCATATGGAATGAGGAAGCGCAGGAATCCTTTGATGAGCTACGCCAGTACCTAATAGATTCTCTGATTTTGAAGGATCTAAATTTTGATTGATAGTTTATTATACAAACTGATGCTTTGTTGATGGCGATCGGCGCCATACTAAGCCAAGTAGATGAACTTGGGGATGAACATCTGGTGGTGTATGCGAGCTAGACACTCTCAGCTGCTGAGAGAAATTATAATGTAACTGAGCGTGAATGCCTTTCAGTCATTTATGTCTGTAAGCAGTTTCAGGTGTACATCCATGGAATGTACTTTAAAGTGGTGATGGAATACTCCTCAATTACATTAGATCCACAATTTGAGAGAACCAAAATACAACTGAATCTAGTACACAAAAAATACAACTGGCCTAATGGGAACTTAAGCTACAGGCTTATGATTATGAGATTTTCTACTGAGTGGGGGCTTCTCACCAGAATGCAGATGGTTTACTGTGGTTAACAATGGTCCAGATGGTATATCCGTAGGCGGATGAGTTTTTCCTGAGAAATGTCAATGGAGAAATTGGGAACGAGCCCCAAGAAATTCAAGGTGCGCTTTGAAAAGCGATGGAAAACACTGAGACCATGGATGGACAAGTGTTCAGGATGATTAATGGGAAGCAGTTACTATTCCCAAAGCTGTTGGAAAGAGCAGCTATCATTCAAGCTGCTCATAAGGTTGTCAGGTATGGAGGCCTGAGAAAAACAATCAATAATATTTTCCAGTACTACTGCTGGGAGTCAATCAACTATGATTTCACCGAATATCTAGCCTGTTGCGTGGAGTGCCAGCTGCACAAGCCACATAAGAATACAACTGGATGCCAAGTGGTCTTACTGGATTTGCCTGGCATATGGTGTCCATTGACGTGATGGGACGGCTGATGATGAGCCCAGGGGTCTCAAGTACATAATAGTTGCTATTGACCATATGATGAGATGGGTTGAGACAAAGGCCCTGGCAAAAGTAGACGCTACCAGCACCTTGAAGTTCATCCTGGATCAGGTAGTAAATTGACATGGATGCCCGCAGTTTCTGCTTAGCCTTAATGGGACAAATTTCATGTCTCATGTGATCCCACAACTGAATGAGGTAATGGGGATCAGAGGAGCTGTGTCTGTACCCTACCAGCTGGAGACGAATGGACTGGTAGAACGAGTGAATGGAACGCTAGCCACGACGCTAAGGAAGCTGGTTGCAGGAAGAACTTCTGCATGTGGAACGTACCTGAGTTTGGTGATGTTCATCTACTATATCTGTCATCATACGGCGATGGAAAAAATGCTATTTGAGTTGTTATACGGGAGGAAGGCCGCGTTGCCACCAATTTTATATATGGTGGTGGAATCAGCATTGGGGATGAGTGCCAAACAGTACTTGAACCGATTGACAAATATCCTAATTGAGATGCAATTGTAAGCATTTGATACTACGTTGAAGAAAAGGATACAAGCAAAATTGACAGACAATAAGAACTGACTGGCCTTAGCAGAATATCAAAATAGGTGAAAGAGTTGCCTACTGCAATATGCATGGATTTGGAAGAATAAGCAAACTGGATGCATTGTGGTCAGGTCCATTTGAGATTATTCCCAAGATGGCAACTGATGCTTACTCCATCAAGAATCTCTTGGATGGAAGAGTTTTAAATTGAGTCCATGCTAAGTATTTGAAGCGATGGATTGATGAAAAAAAGAGTTCCCGAAGGACTAGTGAACCATTAAAGTTGGTCATTTCCTGATGATTAGGTCAAGTCTGAAAAAAGGACCTCTGAACCAATCTAGATAGTTAAGTCCGAGAAAAGTAAGACCTCTGAACCATAGAAAACTGGTAAGTTTAAGAATACCTAGGACCCAGTTTGGGGGGAAAATAAAAAAAGATGGACTGTTAAACTGAAACTAGTCAAATCCCATGGAAAAAAAGAGGAAAAAAATAAAAGATTGATAAAGGATATTAGAAAAAAATTATAAAATACATAGAAAAAACTGATACTTTTTTTATCTTTATTTTTTATTAATTATTCTTGATATGGGGATGATTCCGCCTATGTTACCTCTTGGGGGAGGGAGGATGGATCACCATAGGAATGAATAGCCTATCAAAATCTATGTGAGATCGGATGCTAGCAAGGGCTAGACCTACACAAAACCAAGTTCTTTGAGTAGACGCAGATCCCTGCAAGAAAGCAACTAGGGGAAGGGAAATTGAGATGGTTGAAGAAGCCAATTGTGAAAACCTCTGAGCAGGGAGGGATGCAACAGTATAGAAAGAGGCAGTCAGCAAATAACCCCAAGTAATCCTGATATGGTACCAGTGCCAGAAGATTAGTCTTGAGCGCCTGACAATGGGCTTTGTCAAGAACACCAGACATATTGGCCGGCAGTGAACAAGGGATATGGATGGTGGTTGCCAAATCATGCCCCCTATTAAAGCCATCAGTGGGAGATACCGATGGGAAGCGCCAGAAAGGTGATAGACATGCAATGAGTGAATGGCATCCTGCAAGTGATGACTACAAGCTTCTTGGAAGCTGAAGCAGAAGGGTTGATGGAACCTGGGGGAGGCTGGAAGCTTTGTGGTCCAACTTTGAAGAACTTGCTGGCAAAGTGAAGTGCATAAGTGGCAATATCCAAATCTAGGATGTTCTTAAGATTGGAGGGATCCATCACTAGGGATAAAGCCTTGGTGACTTGGGACCTCAATTCTGCATAGGAAAGTTCAAAATGAATAAGTTGCTAATGGTGAGCTCAGTAGCCAAGACAGCAGATTTGTAGTATTGTCCGAGTCAGAAGAGGAACTCAGGAAACAAGTCCAACCTGGCGATAAAGAAGCGATCAAGAGTGAAGGGCATAATTTCAGGAGCATCCAAGATGATGTTTGAGGCATCCGTAAAAGGAGCCAAATACAAGAAAATTTCTAAATCCAACTCTGGAATTGAAGACAGATGGAGAATTGGCCACGAGTTGTTTGAAACAATTGCAAGCCTTGTTTCCAAAGGGTTGGTTATCATTTCCAGTAGCTTAAAGGAAGGACTAGCCGCTAAACCAGACTAGGCGTATGAGTCCTGAATGGACCATAGAAGAGGTTCTGGCGCACATCCCAACTCATTTGCTGGAAGAGACGAAGATCTTGATCAGACAAACTGTTTAGTAGCTGTTGGTACCATGACTCAGAATTAGACATATGAGCTGGAAGAGAGGGGTGATGTCGGACTTATATGGAAGTCAATATTATGCACTCTACAATCCATTAAGCTCCAATTTTGAAAAATTAATCTCAAAAATTAATGGCATAAGCTAACCAATAGAAGAATTAAGAATGACATGAGCCAAGAGGTTATGAGAGAAAAATAACAAGGGTGAACATAAATAAGCATTCTTAATTGGGCTGTGAAACAAACATTGATGGCAAGAATCTCCTGTCTAGGGTGAGGAAAAATCAGGAAATCGAGGACGCCAGACCAAGAATCCTAAATATGACAGTGGGTCATCTGCTTGATGGGGGGAAAACTGGATTTCAGAACTAATATCATCATGAGAAAATTATCAGCCTGGCATGACAGTAGATCATGGGGACCACATCTCTGAGTAGGAAGTAGCGAGGAGGAAGAGGAAGAAAGTCACATGCCAATGGTTGTCCCAAGCAGCGTTGAGTATTGATGATTGTACTCCGCTTGAGTAAATAAAGTATTTGAACAAGTGTCCAAAGTGGTGTTCTCCTACCCTGGTACTTTTCTCAACGGAATCTAGGCAAGAGGAGTGATGTGTTGGGATTTTTGCCCATATTCCCAGGCTGCTAGATTATTAGGAATTGCTAGGGGATAATTCCCTCTGCAAGGCGAATTGGAAATTGGTTGACCCTGATTTTGAAGTAACTATGTTTGGGGGATTTTAGAATAATTCGCCTGGTCATATCTATTGGGGATTGATACAGATGAATGCATAAGATCTCATTGGGTGGAGTTGTCAATGAAATAGGGGCATCTGATTGTGATTAACTATCCAGTGTACCGATTGGGATTGGTCAGGTTTCACCACCAACTGATTGGGAATGTAAGTAGTAAGTTGTGAGGCGAGTGATGCCACCTGCAACTAACGAATCAATCAGTTGGTTTGTGACCTGCATAATGGGTAATAAGTCCCATTACCTAAGAAGGTCGCTAGCCAAATATGGTTGGTTTGCTTGGATCAAGAGGAAAATGTTAGGGGCACGTTTTCCGACTCTTTCCATTTAGGTCTCAAGGATATCCAATGGCGGAATCCTAGCCAGGATGGGGAAGACCATCGCTGATGAGATGAGGATGGGTGATTCAATGGCAATGGCTATCATTTCTCTGAAGAGGTATCAACTGAGGGTTGGGCGCCAAATCCCCCACTATAAATTCCCTAGAGTTCACCAATAATAAAATATAGGTTCTTTATCCAGTATATAGTTTAAGTAGTAAACTTATCAGCCTTCATTTGTTCTATTCTTTCTCAGGAATATTATTGCTGTGTGTGATAATTGGGAGACTCTTAGAGAAAAAGAGTAAGGATCTGAGCTGAGATCCAGAGAAGAAGCGGAAAAAAATTGGGGATTGCTGCTGACTGTGTGTCACCTGGAGAAACTGTCACAAAGAGTCTCAGAAAAGATCAGGTTGTACAGTATGAGGGAACAAATTCCTATTTTGAGACATCTCAAGTATTTTGAGCGGAAATACTAGCCGAGTGTTGGGTTGATATCAAAGAATTCCATACAACTAGGGTAATAGTCATAATACTATTATCAGCCAATTATATCAACAACATTACAACGTGGGCAAATTGCACAAGAACCAAACCTGTGCAAATAATAAGTTTATAGGGGTTATTGGCTGATAATAACCAGATCCAAAAAATTTTATGCATGGACATATGCGTATGCAGCTTTTTAGAATTAACTAGATTGGAATTATGGCTTTGTACTAACACTAGATGGCGTAGTATTTTTTAGTGATGTAAACTCTCCACTTAAAGTAGGTGGTGAAAAAGCTGGATGGACAAAACGCCAGAGGTAGATCTCTTCTCCTTTAACCAACTTATTATTGGCTAAAGCAGCTGCGTTTTAGAGCCTTCATATCCAGGAATGGACAGTAGAAGCTCATAAATGGCTAGAGCGGGTTTTGGTGGACTAGAAACCATCAAGAAGCTTTTGGGTAATATTGGCTAGGGTTTTTTGAAGTTAGAACTGACTAGTGTTAGCCATGGGTAAATTAAACTCAAAGGTGTCCTGGAAATCTAGGAACTCAAGTTGGACCAAGTGCACCTAGAACTGTGAAGTATTAACACATTGGTAATGCTTCTCTATCCATTTGAGGAGGGGATTTGTTATTATTAATTTCTCATACATCATGATCAATGTTTTCAATGGTTACAGCTCAGGGTTTCTTGTAGTGAACATCATGTCTTGGCTTTTCAAAAAAACTGAAAAGTAAGAAGGTTGTGTTCCCGGATCCATGGTCGTGGAAGATGAGAATGGTCTTTGGGATGGCTTGGTTCTATAGATTGGCTAAAGAGAGGCTATGGTGTAGCACTTTCTCTTATTTAAGATCTAATATCAGTGTACTATTATAGGTATGATACCTATTATCATACTAGTGAAGAAAAAAAGGGATTAAAAACTATTAGGGAGATAAACACTAACCTTTATTATCAAAAGCTTTCATTATTTATAGGATGAATATGGGCCTTATGACGGGTTGAGGAGCTCAAGTCTCCATTATTCAGGATCTTTGCTTCTAATCCAATACAAGGGTCGATCCATGACCTTTCTCTTGGATTAACTTTGGGATCGCTGGCCTCCCATTGTACTAGGGCGTCCATATGTAGCTGCTGGAGTTGAGATGGAGTCTCATCTTGTGATGATTTCCAGATCTTTGATTAATTCTTGCCCATTTGGAGGCAAAGCACTCAATGACGATCCATTTGATTCTGGAAGGCTCAGACCTGATGGTGGAGGATCAAACGTTTTATTGGCCTGATTCTGAGATGATTTGGGCCATTCTGAAAATGAATGCCAATAAGGACAATAGGCATAATTGTACCCATATACGGTGAAAAGCTGATGTAAAAAATGCAAACCGCCGCTTAATAAATCTGAAATTACTGGTGGTCAAAAGATGGGATTGATAATGGTACACTTTTGTGACTATAGTAGTCATTTTTGTTCTTATCGTTTTTATACAACAAATGTAATTTAGTTATTTGAAGTTAAACAACTTCTTCAACAACATCACATTATTACCATCATGAAGAGTGAGTATGGCACCAATGACTACGTCGCTGGCATTATTAATTAAGAGGAATGATTTTTATAAAATCAGGGTGAGCTATGACAGGGGATTAGCCAAGCCATTTTGTAATTCATAATTTTTTTTCAATACACTTCTTCTCAAAAAAGAGAATTTAACGCTTAATTAGACTAAGGAGTCCACAATATCTTCAAAATTGGTAAAGAACTTACATAGTGTTTAACCATCCATGAAACTTTTAGGTGTCGCATAAGCTTATGTAAAAGATATACTCCTATGCATTGACTTTATGATGAGGGTAACATTCCTTCTTGGTTAACCTTATGACTAAGAAACTTTATCTTACCCATAGAATGTTGCTAATTAAGGGATTGGTTAATGCCGCTTGGTGTAGTCATTTTAAAGGCTTTTTATTAATTGTTATAGATGTTTATAAGAAGTTCAATAAAGCTCATTAACATCATATAAGTAAGCAAGTATGCATGAGAGCATTAAATTGCCATATAGCCTTCCATGGCGCGTTAAAAAGTAATCAGATCTTTACAAAGCCTATGCGGCATTCTGGTTTGTTTGAATAGACCTTTACTTAAGATTAAGGCATATATCTGTTATTTTCCTGGAAAGCTCTATCTGCCATTACCCACTAGTGAGGGTTATGACAGAGAACTAAGAATTGATTACTAGTAGGAAGGGATCATTGATATTAGGTAATAAATATAAATCTTTATGAGAGTGACTTACTCAAGGCGCCAGTAATCCAAAAATTTATGTCCTCCATCTTTCTATAGACCAAAAGTAGGGGCGAAGACTGGGGACTTTGAGAATTCTTAACAATCAGCCTAGAGAAGTTGATTTCTTTTATAACAACTTGGGCCTCTTCAACATAAATTTTTAATTAATGTGAGCTCATAGGGGAACTATCCTAGTTTTATATATGTTTTAATTTCTTCATAATATGAATTCCTCTAACTTCTAGAGATAGAAAGGCATATTTTTATAATGAGATTCTGCTGATTTACGCTGCTCAAGACTAAGGGTCTCACCATATTTGACCTTAATTTGGGCGATAATAAGGCTATCTTATTTAAATGACAAAAATTATTCACATTTTTGGTAGTTTGTACCTCTTTGATATGGACTGGAAGACATAATCGATACTATAACTTAGACTTAGTACCATGGAATGACTATTGAGATCAATATAATACAATGATGTTTCATTATAAAGTATATCAAAGATTTTAGGGCAAGTTAAGGCCTCCTCAAAGTATGTGTTAGCTTTACTGATCTAAAGAATAAGATTATCCAGTAATAATATTTTGCTCTTGCTTTGACTAAAATTTGAGATTAATGGTCAGGTTGATGGTTTAGTAATATATGGAGCATTCCTTCTTCTGCATAAACAGAGGAGGGAGGAGGGATGATATCCAGTCCAAATATTTGATATTCATGTCTAATTAATAAAAAATTTTAATAAACAGGTCTTTATGTTTTCAATTTTCCTTTTGATTAAGAAGGTTATTTAGAAATTGAGGTACTTGATAGACAATCAAGTACAAATCATATTTTAAAAATGATTATTGCATCAAAACTTAATTAAATTTTGTTCTGAGAAGGAGGTCATAACATTTGTTATCAATTACTGGCAGAGGATGAGACTATTGATTTACTAAATTGCATTGTTTAAGATAAGCTTACAGAGATCTGGTATAAAAAGGACAGCTGTCCATATTCTTTAGTATGATTCAGATTAATGAACTTTAGTCCACTTCATAAAGCTGAAGGAAATTGTATTAATAGGGGATGTCATATCATTAATGTTTGTATTTCACCTTGTGTACTAAATCTTGAAACCATATTACATTAAACTATAATATGTGATTAATTAATAGAAGTACTAAAATGGGAGGTACAAAGTTGTCAGAATATGGATAGATGGCAAAATAAAAGAGCAAGAAGAAATAAAGTTCTTATTAAATAAAAAAGGGACATCAAAGTTGCCTGAAGCAGATACCACATAGCACTCCTTAGTGGAGTTAGAGATTTATATCTTGAGGCAATGAATATTTCTCGGAATAGGGAGCCTAAAGCCCTATTATGACCTCTATTTTGACAATCCACTTTTCTTCTTCCAGAAATGCTTTTCTTTATGATTTTATAGTCCACAATAGCACTAGGATTCAAATTTTCCTTAGACTTACTCTTAGGAGGCACTGCATTAACACATGGACATAAATTATTTGATGAAGGTTGATGTATGTCATGGTTAAATGACATAATTGTGAAGACAGACTGTACCAATAAGGATGAGCGTGAAGAGTCCAAGGGGATCAAGCTAGTGAACCTAAATGACTTGAAGCACACCCTGGACCGACGCTGGGTAAGAAAAAAATATGCCAAAGTTAGTTCTGGGGGTGCAAGTGGTAGTAATGGGAGCTTTACATCCTCAGCTCCTAAGTGCACCAGTTTTTTTTTAAATTGTGATGGGATGTTACATTTGCTCGGAAAATGGGTCTTTTAGTCTCATTCAGTTACCATATTGTTAAATCTGAAAATGTTCAATCGAAATCAATCTCCTAAGTGCAAGCTTACTCGAACTATATTTAAAACAGTGGATAGTAGTTTGCATTAGTTAATTAGTTTGAGTCGCAGTGCCTTGCCTGATGGAAAATGATACCTCTATTATTTAAAAGTAATGTCTTAAGACCAACAAAATTTTTAGTAACTAAGTTTTAATAAAAAACTATGTTCATTTCAACTTTTCAGATGGTCCCTTAGTCTGACCTCTTTGCAGACCTCCTGGAAGAGGTCTCTAATAATATGAAATAGTTTATTTTGTCTAAACTATCTATAAATTCTAATTTCCCCTTTAGAAATCCTGAACCCCTCCAAATTGAGGCGCCCAAGAACCAAAATAACGATCTGCATTTGGTTATGGACTCCCCCTGGTGTCTAATCAAGTCCTCGCCTTTTTGGTATATAGTAATTTATATAATTTTGTACCCCCTTTCCTTGGGGTCCCCTGTGTACCAGCACCTTTCGTGGTGCCTTCTTCCCTTTATTCTTAGTGGCTTATTCCCTGGTTGTGTGGCTGTGCATCCCACACCACCTTTCAGGGAACTAGAGTTACAGATACTCCCTGTCATGGATTGTGCTGATAATAATAAGACTGGGATCAAACTCCAAGTGAGTGAAAACACAGAACCCCCAGCCATTTAACCTCAAGTATGGCCATCCATATTGATGGATGGGAAATGCAGAAGGCAGCCGTGAGGACTAGTTAGGGAATTTCAGAATTGGAAATCATTACCACTAAATGTCTAGCAGAACTCTCAAGCTCAAATATTAATTAAAGTTTTTACATTTTTATTGTGGAACAAATGGCGGAAAGGGGAAAAAATGGAGTGACAGCGGAACCTGCTGAGGTCCACTTTCTTATAAGCTCACAAAAACAAAATGAGAACTGAATGATTGCATTCACCTTTGGGAATAACTTTGCAAATCTGATTGCTTGAGATCGACATCCTGAAAGTTTACAATGGGAGATTGATCCTGGCTGACCAGCTGACTCATGCTCAAACTTTGCCGCCGACTTTCCCCTCCTGGCACAATTTTGCTTGGCGGATCATCATCGCTTTTTCCAATGGCCAACTGGATGTACTCAAGGCTAGGCCATATATGACTGTTTCCATTGCGTCAGAAATTGGGTTTCTTATATCCATACCTTTCAGGGATGGCCAACAATTAATGGCGACAAAGGGGCACATTAGTTGGGAATTCATGGCCTTGAACCAACTTACTAGATTTAGACTGGCAGATCCAAATTTATTTATATCATCAGAATTCAAACTGCTGGAGACAACCTTTGGAGGGGGAGATTCACTGCCAACTCTTTGCTAGCAGTGGTCCCTAGCCGCTGCCACTTCTCATACACCCTGAATATTCTGCACCAGCTCATTGGTGGTTGGCATGGAGAAGAACGACGTGATCTTTAAGGGATATTCCATCATTCACCTCTCATCTACCAGATGGGCTAAATCGCCCAGATTGATATGAGGGACACGGCTGATTTTTCCTCCTTCCTATTTCAAAATAGAAATATTTCCTGATTCAGCTACAGGGGTTGCTCTTCCAGACTTACACTCTCTTGACAATGTACAGCACCATAAAAATTTTTATCAGCGACTCCTTGATCTCAAAAAATGAATGGAAGTTACAAAAGGTATTCAAAATGAAGTATGAGTTGATTCATGAAGAGAATGCAGTCATCAATGACAAAATACCATCGTTAAAGTAATGCAATTGAATGTGGCCAAATTTTGAGAAATACGATAAACCCACTTACTAAACTCTTGGATAGATTCTCTTTTATTGAATTGGATGCTCATGGAAGATTGTTTTTGTTTTAAAGGATCAGATCACAACCAAATTCTCTGCTAAGGTCAGTCTTTACATGAGCTAAGTGTTACTGATCATTAAGTGTCAATACTGTAGAGCGCTAGACAAGCACTCTACTTGCACAGGTAAAAATCCATCCTAGATCTCCATCAATCCAACATAATTGTAACACGTCTATCCTGTAAACGAGGCAAATTCCACAGAATAATGTACAGAGCGTTTTTTATTACTCAATATGTCTCTAACTCTTAAGATAATTAATCTCTACTCAAAAGGTGACTTCCAATAAACTAAGAAAAATTTGGCAAATGACATTATTTATTGGGATATAAAGGAATAGTATTATAAGCAAATCTCTAGCCATGAAACACTGATGTTTCCAGGTTAGCTTTACAAAATTTTAGGGTTAACATTGTGCACAATGCATACAATGAGTACTGTCAGACATTAGGATAATAATGGAGATGAGATCAACTTTACTTCCCAATAAGATTACCTCAGTAAAAAATTGATGAGGGAGTCAGATCTACATCAAAACCTCAATGGTCAAAATCTTAAGCTAACTCCAAAGTGACAGCTTCTGATGTAACGGACAACCTCCAATCTCCTATAGGAAATCATCTTAATTAGAATCCCAACAGTGGTTGATGAAAGATCCTGTAAAAAGAGAGCCTAGAAGTTACCCATCAAAAACAAACCCAATATTCTATAATATAAGAAGTTCTAACTAAGATAAGCATCAATTATTCTGTCTTAAGATCTTTTTATTTACTTTTGTTAAGTGATTCTTAATACTACATATTGAAGAATATCCTGTCTCCTGGACTTATAGCTCAAGCCTTCTTATTTTTTGATTCCTCAACCAGTTGACTACTTTCCCATTGCCTTAAATATTTCAAACTTAGCCAGTTGACTATTTTCCCATGTCTTAAGAAAAAACGGTGCTCACTACAGTGGGCTCCAAGCTTTTGCAAGTTAAAAAGTCTATCATGCCATGGAGAATAATGACAGTCAAACTGATAGCCATAATTGTTCAGGAAGTGTGATTAAATGGGTCACTACGTCTAAATTTTTAGTAATTTCCCTGAAGCCTTGGAGTTCCAGGCTACGTTGGAATTAATTACCCTAATGTTGATAAGCATCAGTATTGAGTTCATGTCAAAATATTAGAAAAACAATTCAGCAATTACTTGATAATTTTATTTTTGAGGAGATTGTTTTCTTCACTTCTGGGCTTCCGCAGTACCCTCTGCAATGCGCCTATTGTATGAGTTAAACCAAATACTGGCTAGTGATTTGGCAACAAGCACTGATCATTATCTGCGCCATTTTGTACATCCCACGTTGAGTCATTTCCTTCAGATCCTTGGTTTACATCATTACTGTAACACATGGGCTCACGCCAGTATGACACAAATGAATTGGGTATTGTAAACAAGCTATTGACCAAAATAGGGATATCACGCCAGAAATTCACCTTTGAGCACGTGCATTTCGTCCAAACCTATCAAAAACCCCATGGAAAATAGTTGCAAAAATACTAGTGCCAAGTACTAAACTCTGGCCCAGTGTGAGAGTGCTGGGTGAGGCAATTGCCTGACTAAAAGAATATTCCAACTCCATAATAGGCGTCTTTATAAAAGTATGGTTTTAAATAACAGTTATATAACAGGGGATTCTTTATTCTTGGCTGTAAACTCTTAAGAAAATAAGTCTGAGAAAAATCCAGTTTGACTTCCCTTTATTATGCGATTCAACTTACCATAAATTTAGTTTGCCACCTATATCTGATTCATTAATTATTTTAGCTTCTGAGATCCTGGGCAACGAGTTAAAATTTAAATGAACTGATTATTGGTTTCAGATGGAATTTTATCCATCTCAAATATTAAAAATGAGAATTTAGAAACTCAATCCAGTTACAAAATCTCTTTCTGCTAAGCATCACTTTTCAAAAATCAATTCAGCCTGAAATTTAGCTCCACTAAAGAGATTTATGAAAACTATTAGCAAATATGGCGGGAAACCCTGCAAAAGAACCCGCAGGCTATGCCAAACGAGCCAGCACCACCCCCAAACGAAGCAACCCTCGGTTACCCACCTCAGGGTCAACCAGAATCACCCGCTCTCAAGCAGCAGCCATAAAAGCAGGCACCACCCCCCAACCTGGAGCTACTCCAACTAGAGCCAGTTCACCTGATCGCACTTCTGCAACCTGCACGCCTAACAGCTCTGTGTGCGCTGCCTCCCACCAACCCGCTGGGCCCCCTCCAACCAAGGAGGCCATCACCCACGCTGTTTTAATGGCGTCTGCTCAGTTGAATGCAACTCAGCCCATCCAGGCATTCACCTCCCCCATTGTGTCAGCTAATTCAGCCCCATCTATTATTGCTGACGCCGTGTTTCTGGCTCCCTCCATGAGGGGCGATACCCAGCTACCTGGCCCCCAAATCCTCAGATGTAAGGTTGGTTTAGCCGCACATTCTGGTTCACTAAGCACCAAATTGGGACAATCTACTCTTCTCAATGAGGATTCAAATGGTTCCTATTTTGGAACTTCACACCAGTTTCAATCTCACCCATCCCATTTAAACCCCGTAATAGGCACTTCTCAAGTCGGAACTTTATCTCAATATGCTGAAAATGACCAATTCACCAATCAGCCAATGATTTTTGCCCACAAAATCACAGCAAATACTCGGGCTGAATTTACCAAAATAGATTGGGATGGTGATGAAACATCGCCCTCCTCCCAATTGGCTGGAGTTAATTCCAATCTGGATGGGACTCCCCAATTTAGCGAGGCCCAACAATCACCTGGCCCCTAAACCCTCGGATGTAAGGTTGGATTAGCCGCACATTCTGGTTCACTAAGCACCAAATTGGGACAATCTCCTCTTCCCAATGGGGATTTAAATGGTTCAGATTTTGAAACTTCACACCAATTCCAATCTCACCCGTCCCATTTAAACCCCATAATCGGCACTTCTCAAGTCAGCACTTTATCTCCATATGCTGAAAACGACCAATTCACCAATCAGCCAGTGAGTTTTGCCCACGAAATCACAGCAAATACTCGGGCTGAATTTACCCAAATAGATTGGGATGGTGATGAAACATCTCCCTCCTCCCAATTGGCTGAAGTTAATTCCAATCTGGATGGGCCTCCCCAATTTAGTGAGGCCCAACAAACCGCCCCTCAATTTAATATGACGCCATCAACTGCTGTAACATTCCAGCAACTAGGGAACTCTGCAAACTTGTCCAAACCACCAGCTCACACTCAACCCGCAATTGCAGCCCAAAGCAAACACAAACGTACCAAAGGAGCCACTGGGGCGTGGCAAAAACCTCTAGCACCAACGCTACCCAAAGCTGATCCCCATGAAGTGGCGTTTATTGCTGATGTTAAGAAGAAATGGGCCGAAACTAGAGCGCAAAAAGCTCTACCTCGCTCAACCTCTCCCACGCAATTCGCCTTTATTATGGGCATAACCCTGTTGAATTCTATACAGAGGATTACTTCTCATACTTTGCAGTGATTGCGGAGACATTCCCAATTAACACCACCATCCATGAATCAGTGGAGGGCCACTACATCGATGTGGGCTTCACTGAAGCTGCCCTTGCTGACCATGCTGCCACCCTCCAGGTCATTATTCCATGCGGATCTCTTCGCATCTCCCACACACGCTCTCACCTGGAGAAAATTTCATGGGTTACTTTTTCCAACCTACCAGCGACTGTTGATCCTGAGTCTCTTAAACTGGCACTCCATCGTGGTTTAATGGAGTTTGGGTCTGTTCTTTCAGTGGACTTTAGCGTCCCCTCTTACTATGCTCTCACTCAAAGAGCTCGCACTGCTAGGGCGTCGTTCATCCCCTCCCCCACTGTATCCCGCAACATTGAGATTATTCCTCGTGTAGCGGTAGTTGGGGCATGCCCTGAGATCTTTTTTGTTGACCCTGATCAGGCGCGCCCCCGGTGTTCATGGTGTAACGCCCTTGGACACTTGTATAGTGGCTGCACAGCTCGAAAACAAGCCCTCTTAGCCACCACCCAGGGGCCTAAACCAGGCCAAAAACGATCCCACGTGGCTGCAGCAGCAATTCCACAACCCACACAATGGGTTCTCGTTCAAGACCTGTCCCCTGAGGCCTTACGCCTAGCAGTTGAAACAGCTAACCCCACTATTGGTATGGGATACCTTCGCGCTCATGCCCCCTTCCAATGGGCACCCCCTCTAATCTCCCAGAGTCAACTCCCTCTCTCACCAAGCGCAAGGCATCTCCCACAGGGTGCCCCTCGTCAGCCACCCCCACTCAGGGCTCCGCGGCACCCCCACCAACCTCCACCAGCGATTTATCGCATCAACCCTCAGCTCCCAATGGAGCTATGCCCACCAGCATGGACTGGCAACCCGCGGCCTGCGGTAGAAGTGCCACCTCAAAGAGTCCTACCCCAACCCCACAGTCCATTTCACGCGGATCCTTTGCAGTGTTGGAGGAAGTGAATATGGACTCATACTCATCAAATGGGGACACCGCGGAGGTCACCATTGAGCACCCTCAGGTCCTTCCCCTGCAACGGAGTGGGGGCAGCATCCTAGGCTGGCTTACTGAGTCCTCCGCCCCCCACCCTCTCCTTCCCCTCAGAACTCTCGACGCTCCTCAGATTGCAGCTAATAGTCGAGCTAAAGGACTCAAAACTAGCCGCCTCACAGCAGCAGGTTTAAGCGCTGGCAACCCCCAGGACATGGAGGGGAACAGCTATGAGTCCCCATGGCAGCACCCTGGCCCTGCAATCCATCAACGCAAATGGGTTGCGGGACTTTAAGCGGAGAGCCTGCCTCCTCCAAAACTTCAGGTCAGCACAAATTAACATCGCTGCTGTCCAGGAGCCCCATATCCTCCCCCACGAACAATCTGCATGGAATGAACAGTTTGGAGGCAACTCCTTCTGGACAAACCATGCCACCCTTATTGTTTTGAATCCCCGGGTTAAAACCCATTCTTTTTCACAATATCTAGGTGGCCGCCTCATACTGGCCAAACTCACCACTCCTGACTTCTCCTTATTCACTGCAAGCATCTACCTGCCTAATGCAGGTCAGGAGCAAAATCGGCTCTTGGAAGAGCTCCTCCAACTCAATCTCCCACGGAATACAGTCCTCTTAGGAGATTTCAACACAACCATAAGTCGCGTCCGTGACTCTTACCCCCTGCAGCAAAGGAACGCCCTGGATCAAGTCGCCTCCAGGATTTCCTTCGCCTGAGTGGCTTTATAGATGCGCTTCCACCCTCCGCGTCTGGCCTAGGTTGCATGACTAGGATCCAGTATGATGGAGGAGCTTTCCAGTCAGCGTCACGCATAGATATGGCACTGATTGGCCCCCTGCTAATTGGCCGCGTCTTCTCTCCCATCTCTCGTGACAACCATCTGAGTGATCACAGGTCACTCACCGTTGTCCTCAGCACCACACTTAGACCGTCGCGTAGGTTCTGGCCTAGGGTTGCCCCAGCTCTTCTCAACAATCCCTTCACTAAGGAGAAGCTGTCTATGACCATCCGGGAGAATCTCACCTCCCCCCCACCCCACCTGCTTGACCACAAGGCTAGATGGGCGGTGACCAAGGAGGGCATCACCCGCGTTGCTTACAACTGTGCCAAAGCCCAGATGACTGCAGCTCGCGCCAGAGTCAAAAGGGCGGAAGCCAGAATCAGACATCTAGAGCGAAACTGCCAGCCTTCGCCCTCTCCCAGATGGTTGGAAGACTGGGAAGCGGCGCAGGAAGCACTCAACTTGGAGCTCACACTGCAGGAAGAACGGGCAGCAAACTTTACAACATCTCGTTACTATGCTCAATGGGAACGCCCCACCCGCTTCTTCTTTCAGAAACAGAAAGCCCGGTCAACAGCGCAGGATATTACTGCAATGAAGATTGGCACTACAACCACTTCAGATAAGGAGGAAATCACGCAGGAACTACACCGCTTCTACTTCAGCCTCTTCCATGCCACCCAGGTGGACCCATCGGACATCCAAGACTTCCTGAAGGCGGGCTCCAGAGCCGCCCATTGACCCACGGGCTGATGAGGCTCTACTGGCGCCTATTTCCATCCAGGAGGTGATGGAAACCCTTCTAAAATCCCCACGGCTTAAAGCCCCAGGCCCAGACGGAATACCCTTTGAGGTGTACCTTCTGGAACCTGCAGTGATAGCCAGAACCCTCCGCGACCTCTTCGCTGCACTCTTGGTGAATGGCGAGGTCCTCCCCGACTCCAGAGGCTCAATAACGACCCTCATTCACAAGAAGTCAGACCGTGAGAACCTGGCGAACTGGCGCCCCATAGCGTTGATCAACACAGACCACAAGCTCTTCACGAAGCTTCTGGTCAACCGCATCACCAAATGGGTGTCACCTCGCCTCTTCCCATCCCAGCACGGTTTTATTCCGGGGAGGTCGTTATGGGACAACTATAACGACCTTCACGTGACTTTGACTGCTAACTCTCGTAAGGTGAATGGCTTTGTGGCTCTCCTGGATATGTAGAAAGCATATGATCGGGTAGCCTGGAAGTATATTGATGCTTCCCTGGCCCTCTTCCATCTCCCACCCGCAGCTAGGCGCTGGATATCAGTGCTCTATGACCAGCTCCACACCAGAGTCCTGGCGCCAATGGGTTTTACAGTGGCAGTACCAGTTGGACAAGGTCTCCGGCAAGGGGACCCCCTGAGCCCTATCCTTTTTAACATCACCCTTGACCCCCTCTTGGCCTCCTTATAGGACAAGCTAACAGGGATTCTGGTCCCAGGTAAAGCCCCCACACGCACCATGGCATTTGCAGATGACACTGCCATTGCATTTGGCTGCCCTGGGGATGTTGCCCTCGCTGCTGTGACCATTGAGAGGTACACCAAGGCGTCCAACGCCATGGTCAACACCTCCAAGACAACAGTTGTACAGGTCGGCTCCCCCACCTTCCCCCCACCATTTGGTATTGAACCTGAGCGCGGTACCTTCCGTCACCTGGGCGTTTTTACCAACCAACAAGAAGTTGCGCTAAAAGACAATGAGGACTTGCTTCTTGCAGCAGTTAACTCCAGGATTGCCAGCTGGAACCGGCGGCACATCACCCCCCAGGGTCAAGCTCTGATGGCCAGAGTGTTCCTCCTCTCCAAAGTCTGGTTCCTAGCGCACGTCTGCCCATTCACAGATGCCTTTTATACGCGGCGTAATGTACTTCTCCGCTGTTGGATCTGGGGCTCAAACCATCCACCAATGGCCCTCTCAACCATTGCCCGACCCTGCAATGAAGGGGGCCTAGGGCTTCTGGACACGCGATCCCACGCCACCACAATCTTCCTGAAGTTCCTATGGCCGATTGTCTGCTGGGATGCGACCCCCATGCCCCAATGGGCGCCCGTCCTCCGCTAGTCAGTGTCAGCAGCTCTGGGTCTTCCTAGAGCATCTCTGACCTCATTAGGGGAGTGGCTCACAAACCACCCAGGCCATCGCCTAAAACCATCCTCATCCCCCTACTGG
The DNA here is from genome assembly GCA_022478985.1 of Massospora cicadina. Classification (NCBI taxonomy): domain Eukaryota; kingdom Fungi; phylum Entomophthoromycota; class Entomophthoromycetes; order Entomophthorales; family Entomophthoraceae; genus Massospora; species Massospora cicadina. Next base: position 61,467 of record JAKSZP010003050.1, on the reverse strand, counting down.
AACCAGGCTCTCCTTGCCCTAAAACGAGTAGGCGCGCGGATCCACCATGCCTTCCCATACAGAAGGGAAGGCCCTGGCCTCAGCCCCCGTCGCCATGCAATTGTGCACAATGGACAAGTTGTCACAACACGCCTCAACCCCCAAGATCGTCCTCCCATCCGCCCAAGACTCCTTGAGCTCCTCCCTCCCTCCATGAGATTTGACCTTAAGGAATTGTGGAAGGACGTCTATCACCCCATCCTGTCAGCAAAGGTGTCCAACACCTAATGGAGGGTGCTCCACTATTCATACAGGACAGGGGACCAGACTGGCCCTACCTTCCAGCACCGAAGCTGCCCCCACTGTGTGGAGCCTATTGACTCCCACCTCCATCGTTTTTTCACCTGTCCAGGTGTCGCCGCATTTTGGCCAAAGGCCCATGCACTTCTTCATGCTCAGCCCTGGTCCGGACACCCTGTGCAAGGCCTCATGTATGAGCAGACATTGCCTGGTTGCCACCGACCCCTCCGTGTCCTCGCCTATGCCACAGCCATCTGGACCATCCATAACCCTTCCTTCGTGCTGCCTTTGACCAGCAGGTGTGGACCGTTCCACACATGATCACCCACTTTTGGGTACACTTTGAGATGGCCCTGAAGGTCTGCACTATGTCGCCAACCCTCCCCGCTCAGTTGTCACTGCAGCACGGCTCTGGCGTGCAAACCCCCCTCCCTTTCTCGATGCCTCCTCCCTCCCCTTCCTCGCCTCAGGCTCTTAGGAGCCCAGGCGTAATTCAATAAACATCGATGAATCCCCCCCTTGGGTTGGGACCATCTAGTACTAAAAAAAAGAAACTCAATTCAGTTCAGGACGACGTTTCCTATACCAAATTCACCTTTAAAACCTTAAGTCCAAAAACTAAGGCAATATGTCGGTTGAAGAGTGTCTAAACCGTTATACTAATTTAGTGATTTGTAACAACTGCTATAATCAATGATAAGGTAACATTATAATTTAGAAGGGATTAGTTACCCACAACGTGTTATTGTAGGGCTTCAGTGAGGAATTTATGAAGAAACTTGATGGATCTAAAATTCCAAAGTGTACTATGCTGGTAATTGTTTCAAGAAATGGCCCAATATAAACTATAATACTTCACCTGTGGACAATGAGTATGTCACAGATGAGGCTGTGAGAGTACCAGAAGATCATTCCTCATCTGGTAAATGAAAAGAGTTCTTACTGACCCAGTGGAAGTGAGGTCAATTTACCCGCCGCAGATGTAAATGGTCAATCCTTTTTAAAGATGGAGTCAAGGAAAGAAATTCAAATGGCAATCAGAGTGATTTCATGAAAAATACTTTTAACCTGATGCTTCATAAGATCTATTTGATAAGATGATGATGTTGCCCAAAAACACTATAAAATTGACCACCTTTTATACCTTTAGACTAAAATAATTTATAGCTCAACAATAATGAAGATATGATTTGACCAAATTACCCTATGGTTAAGGCTCTCAAGTGAATATTACCAAATATGGATAATAACCTATTTTAAGAGTCACTTGAAAACACAATGCAAGGGACATCGAAGGAGTGCCATTGAAAAAAGGGATGTAAATAAGCATATCACCAAAATTGGTAATTAAGTAATACCTGGAGAGGATGCTACCACCCACACCCAGAAGCGGGATAGAGGAAAAAGCCCTTGGACATCCAGGCTCAGGGGTAATCACCACAAGAAGAAGCTCACAGATACAGGAACTAACTAAAAAGGACGAAGCATCTAAAGTGGTAATCAGACGCCGCCTGACTATGGGATCTTAAAATCCTCAATAGTGGTACCCAAATTCCCAAATATTTAAAATTATCATTCATTTTATATTTTGAATTTTCACCATAAGTATAAACAAATTCGCAATTTATTCTAATTAAATCTTCCCAAAAATCTTAGTTCATTCATCTTATTTCACTCATAGTGGTATTAGTGAACCAATTTCCATTAGACAATCTGGGATTAGCAATTGAGAAGAATACAGAACCAGTCTGAGATCTTCTCTGTTTGAAGACACTTAATATCGCGGATACTCAGAGCTGAGTTGCCAAGGGAGAGGTTGGATTGTCTTCTGTTGAGTCCTGAGGGCCACCGTATAATAAACATGCCAGAGAATGTCAACAAGAGATTTGCCAAGGGCGCGAACATTTTACCTAAGAGATCAATGCTACAATGGATAGCATCAGAGAAGAACTTGCTCTATTTTGATGATTATGATCTTGGTGAAGATTTTTTGGTGCCTAATATGAATAAGGTAGTCCTCATAAGCTGCAAGTCAGCCTCAAAAGTTAAGAAAGCCAATATTGGTGAGCTGACTGAGGACCAGGGGAAAGTCATTCAACAATTGAGGAGGGATACCCTATTTTATGACAGTCATTTTTCTTCTTAAAAAACTGCGCTTTTTTAGTCCCTGTCAAGTACTAGTGGTAGCCCAAAGATAGTGCGCTGATCTTGAAAAGGAAGGCTAAAGAATGATCTCGAAATCTTATGCCATGAAACTTACAGTATGAACCCCATTATCAAGGACTAATAAGTCAGATGATTTACCCCCTTTATATAGAGTTAAAGTGGTATTACTCTTGAGAATTTAGAAAACCTTTTTTGGAAGTTGGAGAGATCAAGACTATATTTGATCAAGTTGATACCACTGCTGGCCTTAGATTTAAAGAAAATTTAACCTACTCTTATATTGCAATCATATCAATATACCTGTGAATAAAATTTAAGTTTACATAATATTGATAGCGCAACCTCAGTTAAAGTATTCTCAAGCTAGTTCACGAAGAAAATATAGATCAATCCTAACATGACATATTTTCAACAATATAGAATGGCTGGTCCAGGCAACACCCTTAGCGAAGGAGCTTGCAGTGCTCTGCATATGAAAACTGGATCTATTTAGTTCAGCTCACTTGCCATGATTCCAACAGAACTACCAACTTTATAATCAGTACAAGCTTCCTTAAAGCTTATAGAGAAGTCCTCAACTATGAAGAAACATCTACAAGATCCTTGATTATTTGTTGCCTTTAATTTATTCTTAAAAAGAAAAGGTTCCCCATAATAAATAAAAATTTTATCAGTGTAACATAAACTGATGAGTTATTCCTATTACTTATCAGCAAGTTGGTCATTGTAGTCAGTCCCCTCCTCCCATCATCTACAAGGGTCAAGATTTTCCCTCACAAACATTCAAGGTTGTGAGTTGCTCCCTAAGAACAGTGGGTTGTAACACTGAACTGTCTCTAGATATGTTAAAGGGTTTACTATGGAAATTAACTCTCTAAGGGGAACTCACGGATCAAGCATCACATGTCTCCTTGATTGATCATCCACAGAAAAGAGTGATATGTATTCTCCTAGATCTTTAAACCACTTGGAAGATTGCCATAAACTAAAGGACAAAAATGCTTTTGTTTATCAAATTACGCTGAAAATGGGTCCTTGCAATAGTATGATTAAAAGAACTATCAGAATTTGACTACCTGATGACACTCCAAACAAAATTGAACTTATCTCAAAAGATAAGTTAGAGCTTACTGAAAGAACAATAGGATCAAGTCTTGTCTCTAAATACAGAAAAATGCGCAAAAATTTTATCCAGAATTTATGATTTAGAATGTGCTAGAGGAATAGTATGCCACATTGACACTGGGGATGACCAGCCAATATTCTAACGGCCTATTCAGCTTAGCTGTAAGGATCCCAGCAGCACCCATAAACTGGATCAGTTGATTCACCACTTTTGATCAAAGAAGGGGGAGCATTCCCAAGCGCTTTCATTAAAAGGAAATATTGGTTTCAGGGCACACCATTGATGAGTGGTGGATTTCTGCTGAGTATAGTTGTCTTAGTTTTACAACAATTTAAAGAGAAGAAGGGAATGAATTCACTCAAAATCTGATTTGGCTGAAGCCTATATCATGAAAATTGAAAAAATCTGCGATGAAATCTGAGCATTATTATGAGGATCAAGACCAAAGTCCCAACAGGAGCTCCAACCCAGAAATTTATCCAGAAAAGATCGAACCAAGAATAAGAAAAAAATTTGCAAAGAAAAATATGAGATACACTGGCATGCTGGAACCCTATGGAAGTGAAGAATTCGGCAACAGAAACCACAAATTGAGGCACTTGTAATATGTAAGCTGAGGCATGATGAAAAGTTCCTAGCAAATTTTGTGAAGATTTGTATATACAGTTGTAAGAAGTATTCACCAGTCCCCGCCCCTCAATTCCCTTCAACCATAGAACTAAATGCTCTGCTGATGGTAGAGTGCTGAGTTATTTTATACTATCCTTAATAAACCTTTAATGTCACCAAAATCATTTGAAATTTTTTTTTAAATTTTCAACTAGTCTGGCTTCCCCAAGGAACCACATCAATCAATGAAGGGCCCAGACTCATTTGTATCAGTAATGATTTAGGCCGTCACATTGGTTATTTCAGCTATTGTCTCTCTCAGCGCAGAAACACTTGGGAGTTGTACCCTATGAGTTTCACATGATACTCATGCTCCAAAGAATGAATATTAAAAGTTTAAAAATGACTGGAACAATCAACCGCCAATTAATTCATCATTATTAAGAAGAAAAATAAAACCTAAAACTTGGCATTCACTACTTTGGGATACACGGTTGGGATAAAACTGATGAAGCAATTGCCACCCCTCAGTAACAAGTGCACGTTCAAATAAGTCAGGAGTATGGGCAGAATGTAAACCAAGGAGGGCGGATCAATTCATCACTTAATCTAATACACTCCAATCATGAGGAGACGTGAATGACCATTTGGCGGATGCTACTCAAAGCAAAACTGATGTGATCAAACCTTACAATCATTTGTTACTGCACGTTATCAAGCGCATACCTAAACAATTTGGGCGTACTACCTGAGTGCAAATCAAAGATGGATGGAACAGTTTCCTTTCACAGATAATAACAGTTTGACACTATACTTGAGGCGTTGTCAAGATTACTACCAGCGCTCAACTTAGTGGTCAGAGCGGGAATGATGTTCATAGACCAATACTTTCCACAACTTTTCCCATGTGATTCTTAAGCGCATATCATCAGAATGGCGATGCCAAGTGGGCTTTAAATCATATTGTGGGTGTTGGAGTACTCCTAAAGGAATCCAAGTCTATATTTAGCACGTTGATTGTCTGACATAATAACCCAGCCAATTAACTCCGCTGCCACGTCAATGTCTCAGGATCTGCTGAGCCTAGACTCTTAACAGTTAAACAGAGCTTATATGAACTTATGCGCGCCCTCCTGACCTGTGGTAATGGGTGGCTTTGATCAAGGCCATCAAGCAAAAACTGCTCATTTGAGCATCAAAACCAATATCCCCCACCTCAAGTGCTCAAGCGTGCAATTTAACGGTAATAGGGCACGCCTCATGCCCCTCTGAAAAAGCGGCTCTCCACTTTCTGGGAGTTATGGAAGAGCTAAAGTTGTGAGCAATTTTTTTGGAACCACCAAGGCTTCTGAGGGACAACAATCCTTGGCCCTAATTGACGCCTTGGATGGAGAGGTCAAAATCTAAGCCCACACCCTCTCGTATTAAAACGTTATACCTGGGGGAGTCACCTCTCTCACTATATATTATTGTTTCAATATTTTGTCCATGCCAGCATTGAGGTCAAAATTCTTGTACCAATATTTTCAACAACAGTAAAAGCCATTAAACTTGGAGGACTATATTAAGGATTTCCACCATCTTGTGGAGTCTCTCCAACTACAAGTGGACAATGCCATTGCTGAGTTCTAAGCTTCTCTCAACCAAAATGCAGGATCACATATGGCATAGTACTTGGACCCCAAACCCTGGAGGGACATACAAACTATCCCAGCATATCGAGGCTCACCCTGGAATAAGACCTACCATAAAACTGCCACCCTAAAACCGCATGTCTAATGCACTAAAACACTTTATGCACCCCAAATAGTGAGGTACTCATGATATTTGACAATGCGGAAAATAAGATAACAAAACGGATAGGGAACAAGGTCCAGTAATGGGCAGTGTATCTGACACACGCTCAGAGGAAACAGATCAGATAGACGCCCCTCTGATACACCAGAGATTTGCCCTCACCCCATACATCCTCCTAATGATTCAGGAGGAAGAGGCACATCACACCAATATTACACAATGTGATCATCCCGCCCCCCTGTCACACAGAACATCCACCCACAGCTGGAGACCCCAGGGATTTTAGTAATTCAGGACAAACCACTAAGACTCATGAACTTAATCATAAAGGTATCAGATAGAGTCCCATGTACCATATTAATATCAGTGGACCCAGAGGCCCCCGCAGTGTCCCCCTATCAGATGGAAATAATGAAGCAAATTGAGGAGGATCTCCAGCATAATCCCATCATTGAGGATCTTACCATTGTATGTTTCACGACGGATTTGTCAGACCCCACATTGGCCCTGCTCTTGTATGCTTGGGTGGTAGCAACGCCTTCCCAATTATTCAATCAATCACAGAATCATCCCACAATTATAAACCACCTCTGCAGAAGTATGCACACTGAACAGCTTCAAAAAATCAAATTGTGCCTTTTTCTTGTTTGCTGTGGACATTACAATAGGCACTAGAAGGGCAGTGATGATTGCACTAGTAGACATGGGGAGCATCAGAAAACTTTCTTGACCTCAAAATTTTGCAGGCATTAAACTTGGCAGTCTCTACAAGGACTCGTCATGGGGGCTTCAAAGGTACTAATGGTCACTTTGCTTCTAAGTGAGCCACTCCACTTATCATTTCATGGGCACCATTTCATGTCAACTTCTTGGCGATTACAGACCTACTCTACTCCATGATCCTGGGGGTAGGATGGTTCGCTGTTAGGTAGTTAAAATCGTTCTTGAACAAAATATGCTCACTTTCTTGACATACTACCACTCTGGCGAAATTCTCTTGATCCCCACATTGGCGAAAGGAACATCTTTGGTGGCCATGGTTGAATACTTCGCCTTGTGTAGTAGCCAACCTCCCCACAATGCCCTAAATATTGGAAACATACAAAGAATTTTTCTACGTGGACAAATCAAACTGTTTGCCACCCCACTCAGAGTTTGGCATCAATTTCTGCTTAACAGTGGACATCATTAAGATCAATTGTTCACTATACACATATACTGCCGCCGAGGATCAGGCATTTAAGATTTGGATTTATGAAATAATGACCAAAAAGCGGCTAATAAAGAAACCCTCATCAGTGTCATCCCCTGTGCTGTTTGCCCAAAAACCCGATGGAACCTTGCGACCTTGTGTGGATTAAGGCCACTTAAATTATGTCAAAGTGTCTGGATCCATATCCCCTCCCAGTGGAGGCCACAATCTCTCAAGTGATCGCTAAGTATAAAGTATTTTAAAATTGGATCTAGTCAACGCCTTCCACAAAGTCTGAATAAAGGAGGTCCAAGAATGGCTGACAGTTATTTGCACACGCCATGGCATATACCAGTCCAGGATCATGACGTTTGGGTTGAAAAACTCTTCAGCCATTTTTCAGAGGTTTATTGACCACGCATTAAGCGACCTCCACTTTACATGCGCAGTAGCATATATTGACGATATTCTGGTCCATTCCCCTACACCAGACTAACATGAAAAAAATTTGATAGTGGTGGTGGCTGCCTTGCAACGCTCAAACCTTCACGCGAAGCTATCAAACTGCAAATTTTTTAAAGACAAGTTGCAGTTCCTGGGGAATGTATTACTTAAAGGTGAGAACGCTATTGCTCCCTCCAAACTGGAAGTAATACAGATGTGGGCAACACACACTACCCAGAAGCAGCTCTGCAGCTTTTTGGGATCTGTCATTTTCTTAAAGATTTTCTCACCTGCAATTTTAGAACTAGCCACCCCCCTCCACCCACTGACGGAAAATCGCGCCATTTATATGGATGGCAGAATTTAAACGTGCCTTTGAAGATTTTAAAGAAATATTTAACTTAGCTCCAGTTCTAAGACATGATGATGAAGTTAAACCGTTTATTGTAGCTTGTGATGCCTCCAGCGTGGCTGTGGGGCAGTATTGTTACAGGAGCACAATGGCCACAAACATCCAGTGTCATAAATCTCAAGGAAATTTACAGGCGCTAGCCAATTATAAGCAATTCATGATAATGAGTTGGCCATGGTAGCATGGGCGATGACGCGCTAGAACTATCTGCTACAGGGAGCAAAGCATACAGTGACAGTGCGCATGGACCACAAATCACTTCTCTACTATCACAAACCACAAAAATTGGCGCACAGACAAAGCAGAACTACTGAGGCCTGTTCAACTTCAACTTCATATATGAGTTTGTCAAGGGCCTACATAAATATTGCTGGACATACTGAGTGGAAGCCTGGCGATTAAGGCTGGCCCTGTGAAAGGGGTCAAATCAGATACAGTGATTCCCCCAAACAAATGATATATTAGTGAGAGAATTTTAAATGACTACATTATCCATCTTGGTTTTATTTAAGCTCTATTTTTATAGAATATCAGTTTATATACTTTATTTTTTTTTATTAAGCTTTAAGATGACAAAATAATTATGTCATCTATTTGGTGATAATAACCAACCAAATGGTAAATTGTAATCTCCAGAGGATCAATTCCAATGATAATTATGATTACTCTTTCATTGGAGATTGTTGCTGACAACGTGGCTATGAGTAAGTCAGCTCAAAACGAGCACTTACTCGTAGGAAATTGTCAAGCTTAGTAGCTAACATGTAGGCTGAAATGAATGGAGATTTATATACTTTTTTCATGTGAAATCAGCTAGAGCCTTTCCCAAAACCAAACCAATATCTCTTTTCATTGTCTAGGCAAGCTGAGATGATCGTGCTTACCACAATTACCCTTAACACATGTCCTCCATTACTTTCACCCTTAAAAATCCCTGATTTAATAATAAAAACACCTTATAACTATATCTTATATTTTATTATATCTTGTAGTTCTTCTTCTTTTTGCAGAGAGCTCTTGTCAAAGTGTCAATGCCAGAGTGAGGTCAAAGTCACTTAAACCTTTATATTGCCAGAGTGAAGCGAAAGTCACTTATCATAATCCTATCCGCCAGAGTAGGGCTTAATCTAACCATTACATAAAGCTCAACTAAGATAGTTGTCTTCATACAATTAGCAAGTCCATATTTATTTCTAGAGTTAGAAGTTAAATGAACCAGTGTACCAGTGAAAATTACAAGGTTTTACACGTGGTGCTCACTACATGGGTTGAGTTGAGGTTAAAATTATTTAGTAGTGTCAAATAATTCAAAAAAATATGGAGCACCAAAGAATTGAGGAAATGGGATTCTCAGCAGCCCATCAAGGAGATATTCAATTAGAGGTGGGTATGCTTATGGATCCACAATATACACATATCAACAATTGGAGAGAACAAGAACCCTGTGACAATAAATGTACCACCTTCAGAGAAAATCTAAAAAAAATAATCGGTACTAACAATATCCTTATGAGAGGACTTTAATTTTGCAAAATCAAACAATGATCAAAGCTGTGGGTTTTTTTATCACATGAAGAATCAGGAAGAAATAAGATGCCGTTTTGGAAAACTTCCTCCATATGAACACTTCAAATTTATAAAAAAATCTGCAAAGTATTAGTAACATTGGTGATTATGTTATCAAGTATGTGCAGCCAACTACCCAGAACATGAGTGCCATCTAAGTCTGACAGCAGGTGTGATTGCCAATCTAGTTGCATACACTCAACAAAACAGTGTACAACAGCAGCCGTTGATGCGACAACTAGATGCAAGCTTTCAACAGATTTGTTCCATCTTGAACTCTACATGACAGTGTGTTCAACAAAAAACATACGATTTAGAATTTAAAGGGCTAAGATGAATACCAAAATTTTTGAGGGATAGTTAAAGATCGTCAATCAGATAGGGTTTAATCATTGATGGAAGCATGATGTGGACAAACACTGCCAATTGGCTGAATACAATATTGCTGATTTGATTAAAGCTCATGATTCAACTGAACCAATGGTTGCCGCCATCACCAAAACCCACACGGATGTGCTTGATTTGATCATAAGGTGATGGGAGATTAAGAATACCATCAAAGATATGCAGAGAAAATTCATAAAGACTCAACAAGGAGATGTGAGCCAAAACTAATGAACTTTGCACAAAACTAGGAATTGTCATGAAGGATGCTTTATTCAAAGTGTTCAATCCAAAATATATTCATTAAAGCTCAAAAACATTAAACTAGATGACAAAATTCAAATATGAAAAGGAGATTTGCGACGGGTTGGGACCATCTAGTACTAAAAAAAAAGGAGATTTGCGAGCTATACAATCATTTGCTTGATGTAAAAAACAAGATTCCACGATGCAGAAAGTAGTCAAAACTTTGAAAGTGACTTTACAAGGAGAAATATTGAAAAATCGTCAACTCTAGGAAAATGACCAAAAACGCTTAACTTGGGAGGAAAAAGTCCCTAAACGATTAGATGGCTTTGAAGACTCTAATTATACTTGCTCATTGAATGAGTATCATTGTAACGGTTAGGTTGAACCAATTGTTACATTTTGGCTTGAGATTTGAAAATCTTAATCTCGAGTTGAAATACTATTTTGGGGTTTTGAGGTTCATGTGGGCTCGGCGCAAGGCTGTGCCCCTCCTGAGCTATTCTTTATGCACCTTGGGGCGCAAAGAAAAGTGTGGAGGGGCTCCCCAGAAGAGCGACCTTAAAAGGTTGGGCCCAGCAATTCTGAACTCAATTCAGAATTCTCTCTCTGCTTCATTTTCTGCCCTCGCGTGGGTCTCTCTAGTGGTCTCTAAGCCACTCTTGCCTTGTCATACCTGGAATCCTGCGGCAATAATAATTTTATTATCCTTAACAAAAAAGTGGTAATTGGCGGTGAACTTATCCGCCAATTGCTCTGGTTTTTTCATGTGTCATTTGCAGTACCCTATGTTATTTGGATTGAATTCATCAGCGTGTTTATTCTCATTAATAAAAAACAAGGCTAATTGTGGGGTTGTTCCTCGCTTACCTGTGTATATCTTACACAATTTCTGAATTTCCCTAAATCTGAGGTTGAATTGGTGAATAAGATGAGTCAAAACACTTACCTAAAGGGAACCTCATATCAGACAACTTTTTGGCATCAATCCGCTAATTTGAAGGCAAGATGGCGATCGAAAACTGGGACGTTTTTGTCTGTTACAACCTTGAGGCGAATTTCTTTGAGGATAAATTAACATCTATAGAAGTAGAATGTTGCGCTGATAGATTGATCCAATCTGTTTGGGAAATGCCCCCAACCATTGCAGCACTTCCAAAATAAATGCCTGAAGCAACCTCAGTATCGGTTAGAATTCCAATTAGAAACACTGCACCAATAATTGTTGAAGTCTTCAAATGCACTCCAAAATTTTCCCGTTTTCAATTCAGATAACGCTCCTGCCTTCTTCTGTTTGTTCAAGATGACAATGTATGGCTACAGCAACTGTCAGAAACTGTCACCATTGTAAAGTACCCTGATATCTCGTGCCAAAATCTAGTTTTAGCTTACCTTCATGAGGAGAACTAAAGCTTTAAGAAGGTGAAGAGAGCCAATTATAGAGAAATTTGGGTGTCCAAATAAGATGTCAGCCCAGAAGCGAGAATTCATGGGAATTCGGTTTTTGATTGATGAAATGGTGGGTGCGTTTGCCAATAGTTTTTATGAAGAAGCACAGATCCTCAGTGGGGCTAATATGATGACAAATTTAATGGAAGGATTGCAATGCAGAACGCATTGCACCCTTGCTGAGACTTGCATGATGATAGCGACAACTATTAATAGAAAATCCACCATTTATCTAGTTATAGAACCTCTAAAGGTCTTATCATCAACGTTTGAGGCACCAATTTGGAAATACAAACAGAATCACCAGATGAACAATAATAAAGGTTCAAGACAATTCCCCAACAAATCCAGATTTTAAAAGATTGTGGAAATCAAGCTAAACAGTATGAAGGATCTAGGCCTCCAAATATAGCCAAGGTGACTTGTAATAAATCTGGACAACCTGTCATTTTGTCAATAATTACGGACAGCAAAAACTGAGGGATCAGGTCAACTTGGTCCAGATCAAGGAAAACAAGAAACTTCCAATGGTCAGGGAAAAAACCATGGAGTCTAGATGAGGTCAGTCTAGAACTGCAGGTAACCAAGTTCCCCCAGATAGACTATATGAATTGGACAAGTCAGATCTATTCGTGGACAAGCCTGAGTTAGATCCCCTTAATCAAATTGTTTACCAAGATGTTAATGTGATAATAAGATCAAAATTTAAAGGGGATTGCCCCCAAAAACATAAAGGAGGTAGCTTTCCCATATGCCTGAAAAAATAGCTGAAAAAGTCCAAAATTTCAAGAATGAGATAACTTATTAAATGCCAAATTAGACGAAGTCAATATATTAATTTCACCCTTGGGTTGGGACCATCTAGTACTAAAAAATATATTGATTTCAATTAGCACCATTCAAGAAACGTTCCCCAATATATCAGCTCAATTTTTTCATACTCTAGATTTGGCCAACAAATCTGTTATACATTAAGTAAACAACAGCTTTTTTTTCAAGTGCATGTATACAGATTTTGGTAAACTGAGTCCCCTTCAAGGCATATTCAACAGTGGAGTGCCGATTGATATAATATAAACCAAATTAGCTTAAGAGAACAGAGGCTAAACCGGATCTAGAGCACAGGAAATAGTATTGTCAGCCGCCCTGACTCTACAACTTCTTGTGGGTCCTATAGTGCACTGCTGCTACAGTTTGGATCCTTGGTCATATTGGCGTCAGCTATTGTCCTGGCCAACCAGAAATATGACATCCTCATTGGCACTGACTTCATGCAGAAGTATGGGGTCAAATGTAACTTTGAGGAAGACACTTTAATGATTCTGTGGCAGACGTTGCCATTGATTTAATAATATGAAGGGAAGGTGAACCTCAGTAAGAGGATATACTTATATATCTGATCTATATAGATAAAATATTAATTTTCAGTTACAAATTTGTGGGAAGAAAGTCCAAAAAGTAACCCAAACATGCAAACAAAAATCATAGAATCCCAATCCGTGTTGAGGAGCATGTCACAATTCAGCCAGGAATGCAACAAATTATGGAAACTAGACTGACTTTAGAGATCCCATAACTGTTGTATTTGAAAATCAAAGATCCTTGGCAACAATTGAGGATTATGCCTTGGGTAGCCCAGGGTTTTAAAGACCCAGTCACAAGGAGATTTGGGTCCTTTTAGCCAACCTAGGAAATAATCTGATAAAAGCTGAACAGCACCAGGTAGTCGCAATTGCCCAGTGGAAACCAGTATCAGAGATTCGTTCCTTCCATAAGTTTGGAGAGTTAGACGAATTAGGACTAACATGAAAACAATGGGAATATCCACACGGTGATTAAAAAGAAACAATTAGTTATGTTAGCGGAGGGTCAGGAGGATGAAATTCTGGCCTTATTTGAAGAATACCTAGTTATTTTTGTGCAAGATGACTATGATATTAGGTGCTCAGAGGACTTTTTATATTGAGTTAATACTGGTGATGATGGACCAATTTGACTGAGACCTATTTGGAGGTCTAGGGTAGCAGAGGCAGATGGTGCCAAAGAAGTTTTGAAGAGCTCTTAGAAAACAGAATTCTCATACCGTTGTCCAGCCCATGGGAAAGTCCTATACTAATTGTTAAGAAAAAAGGAAGATTAATTGAGCCATAATTGATTACCGTCTGTTGAATAAAAATCACGGAAAAAGGACTCATATCTCCTGCTAGAATTGACAATGCGCTGGAATTGATTAGGAGGAGCCAAGTTTTTCTCCGCCATGAACCTATTCTCCAGCTATTTGGCAGATAGATATGCCTCTGGAGGACCAACATAAGTGTGCCATTATCATGGCACAGGAGTTTTACCAGCCAATAAGGATGCCTCAAGTCTTGTGTAACGCCCCCGCGAAGTTTTAGTGGGCAATAGACATGATTTTGTCATATCTGAAGCTGTCCTGTTTCCTTGTCAATCTGGACAATGTTATTGTATTTAACTAAACTTTCTCAAATCACTTAAAGCACCTTGAGGAAGTGTTCAAATGATTAGCTTTCGTCAAATCTCAAGATTAAGCCAAAAATATGCCATTGCTTTAAGGAAAATTGGAGAGATTGGGATTTGTAATTAACGCAGTGGGACTTAAGCCCCAAATCCAAAAGGTGGAAGGGATCAAACAGATGATGGTCTCTAAATGCCCTTGCATTATTCAAGGTAACCTTGGAAAAGGTTTAAAATATGCCAATTCATTAAGGATTTTGCAAAATAGCCGATCTGCTTTTCCTTCTCTATAAAGATCCAAAGATGGGATTAATATGGAATGATGAAGCTCAAATTGCATTTGATTAATCAAGGAATAATTTGACATCAAGTCCAATTTTGAAAAACTGAATTTTAAAAATTGTTTATTATTCAATTGGATGCGTCGCTGAAGGCAATAGGATCCATCCTTAGTCAATTTGATGGAAATGAAGATGAAACCCCCAAGGCATATGTCAGACAAACTCTGTCAAAAGCCAAGAGGAACTTTACAGTCACAGAGCAAGAATGTCTTGCGCTTATGTATGCCTGCAATCTATGACACATCAATATCCATTGAACGCATTTCAAGGTTGTGACCAAACATGTCTTTCTCTGGTGGCTTCATAATCTTAAAGAGGGCATATTGACGCGGTGGGCCTTGAAGTTTCATTCCTATAACTCTGAGATATAACATTGGCCAGAGACAAGAATAATAACGCTGATGGTTTATTGAGGTTGCCAGCCATCCTTGATGTGCAAGATTTTTTTTGACCTATTCAATCAAATGGTCTGTGGGGAGTTACAGTAAGAGCCAGCCAAAACTCAGTAACCTCTGAAAAAGGCAATGGAGAAGACAGATTTTATCAACGGTCAAAAATTAAAAATATCAGATGTGAAAGTCTTTTGTTTCCCAAAACCGTCAGAGCGCAAAGAAATAATTTAGGTCACCCACAAGGTTGTCAGTCACAGTGGGTTAAATAAGACACTTGAACACATCAAAAAATACTACTATTAAGGAGTCCCTGAGTTACAATGTTGCCAATTATATCACCTGCTGCGTGAAGTGTCAGATACACAAGCCAAATAAAAATGTAATGAGTTACCAATTGATGATGCCAGGATTTGCGTGGCAAATGGTCTCAATCAACATTAGGGGACCATTAAGTGTGATTATGGGTGGATATGTTACATCATAGTACCGATCAACCACCTTACAAGGTGAGTTGAAACATGAGTTTTGAGCTGATCTAGAGCCCTAAATACTGCCAAAAAATATCCTGGAGCAGGTGGTATATCAACACAGGTTTCCCCAACTGTTGCTGAGCGATAATGGGACAAAGTTCACCTCATTTGTAATTCCATGACTGAATGACCTGATGGGGACCAAAGGGGTGGTGTATGCACCCTATCGACCTGAAACAAATGTAGTTGTCAAACAGGTCAATTGGACGCTTGCCGCTATGCTAAGGAAACTGATCTTGGGTAAGGCGTTTTCTTGGGCTTCTTATCTAAGACTGGTGACCTTTTCATACAACATCAGTTTCTATTTGGCAATGGGAAAAACGCCATTTGAGTTATTGTGTGATTGTAGGGCTGCATTGCCGCCATTTTTTTACTCAGCAGAAAAGCCAACTCTGAAATGAGCGCAAATAAATACCTATATCAATAGAAAACATAATAGTGGATCGCCAATCTCAAGCTTTCAATATGACAATCAAAGGAAGAATTAAAGCTAAGAATACTGATGACAAGAGTTAATCTACCCTTAGAGAATTAACCATTGGAGAATATGTAGCCTGTTGTGATACACATGGGCTAAGTTGCCAAAAAATAGATGTGTTATGGTTGGGACCATTTGAGGTTATCACAAAAATGGCAAATGATGCCTATGCAAATTAAGAATGCTTCTGATGGTCACGTGATTAATATAGTACTCATTATATCCAAAAAGAATGGAATTGAGAAATAAAAAGATTAGATAAACAGAAAAACAATACGTAAAAAAGAGAAAACAAGAAAGAAAGAAAAGAACCTAATTAATTATATTATTTATAAAAAGATTGGTAAAATAAATCTGTCAATAATGTAATGAAAAGTTTATTTTTTATTTTTAACTTTAATCAGCCTCATGTTGTGAAGTGCAAGTTCTTCTTTGACGCCTCTGGGGGAAGGGAGATTGAATGATGATGTTGTGAAAGAGGCCGCCAAAGTCAATCTAAATTGATACTAGCAAGGGATAGAGCAAGGTAAAAGAACGCTTTTTGGACCCAAGGAGTGTTATTATAATATGCTACAATTTTGGAGTAATTGGGACATCCATATTAGCAAGACGGGAAACTCCAGATTGTGGGGGAAACAGCAATGCAAGAAAATGCAATTGTAAAATATTTGTGTAATCTCTATACAGCACAGGTGCCAGAAGCTGTGTCCAGAGTGCTCAACAACAAGCTTTGTCAAGTACACTCGCCATATGAGAGAACAAAGAATAGGGAGATGCGTAGATTGTTGTCAAACTATACCCCTAATTATTGCCATTAGGGGAAGAAACCGCCAGATAGCCCCAGCTGCAAAGCAGTCATGCAGGCATCAAACTTCATCTTTTGAGGCGGCGGCTGTGGGCCTCCTGGAAGCAGAAGGGGAATAATTGGTGGAACTTTGGTGATGTGGGGAATGAGCGGCCCATATGCAAATTACTTGTCTTGCAAACTGGAGTGCGTACATCGCAGTATCTTGCTTAAGTAAGTGATCAAGGTCATGGGAGATAAAAGAATTGCTGGGGAATTTTGGTCAATATCCCAAAAGTTTTTGATATGGAAGCTCAACATGTTTATCATTACTGATTGCCAATTTGGTTGAAAAGATTGTTGGCTGATAAAACTGCCCAATTTGGAACAGAAACTCTGAGAGAAGATATGACTCAAAGAGGAACAACTGTCCAGATTGGGGAGACTTGCTTCATTGTGTAAGACCAGGGGAACGTCACCTTTGCGTACACTGGGCAATTTTCCCATTTCCAAATAAAAAGGGTCAGAAGAGGGTGGCTGTACCACTCATCACCCAGGGCGACCTTTCCCATGTGATAGACAAGCGCTGGGTACAGCGCTCCCTCTGAAGATTCCTCCCCCAATTCCCATGCTTGCCGCTGCTGAATTAGTTTGCCAAATTAAGAAAATTTGTACTGCAATCATTGATAGATATATTCCCCATGAGTGGGAGGGATTTTATAAAACTGAATGCACTGAAATTTCAGAATCGAAGCCAAATTGTCTGAAATCATTGGGAATAAAGCCCAATGGGAGAGAAACTGATGATCAGAAGGGGACAAGTAATTATTTTCTAGGTCAAAATTGCCAATGGCATCGATCCATTGAAAAGTATGATTGCCAACGCTAAAATCCCAAAGGAAATGTTTGGGGACAATCCCCAATGAGCAGGTATCACCATCGGGTACAATTGCTAAAAGTTTTAACCCCCAATTCAGAAATTGAGATTGGTGATTAATGGAACTCATTTGGCCTAACAAACACTCCAGCGACCAGGCAAAGGCGGGTTGGCCATTCTGAACCCATTTCCAACCCGTTGGGACCGCCCCTATATGGGTTGGCCCTGGGGGATTCCTGTTGCCCATTGGGCTAGGTGTCATCATGATAACTGACATGCAGTAAAGCCTCTGATCAGGCATTCTTGGACGAACTGATAGTGACTTATCCTGCCAATAAACCCTTTGATGTCAGTTCAGATTAGATTCATTTCCTCCTCCCCTCAAAAATTCACCAGGTTAGGTCAAATTTGAGGCCCCAAACACTGCTTTGACAAGTTACTAAATTGAGCACTATTTAATCGGTTGCATAAACCGTGGAAATTGTTGGTCAATTTTCTTTATTTTACCTTCTAATAAAAAACACAATACCCAATTTCAGTTTCTATTATCTTCAAATATAAACCACCCCTCCCAAATATATTTCTATAACACACGGGACCCATGGCTGTTGTTACCTGGTTCGTTGCTAGGTTTATATACAAGACAATGACTCAAAGTCACTTAGTGACGAAATCCATTCCTGGTTTCATAAACATCATACCAGTAGAAGTGCCACTGGCATTTGGGCTTGGCGTTTGGGTGCTTTAGCACTTAAACTAGCAGGCTGGTCTAAAAACAACTTGCTGTTAAACATGACATAATTGAACAACCATTATTTTTAACCATTTCCTCCCTTCTCGTTGAGATGGGCGTAGCAGTGGTCCTTTTCTCTCAGATGAATAAGGTTGTGAAGAAGTTCTACTATGGCCACAATAGCCTAGTACATTTTAAATTGTTAAAGCACACCCTCCAAAAATGGGATCTTTATGCTAGGAGCCGCCAAGGTGGCCTTGGTGTCAAATCCCAGCTCCAAAAGATTGTCTAAATCACATTCAATAGTTGCCATGGTGGTTGTGCCCATGTCAGTATATTATGGCATTCTGACTTACGAAGCGTCCACTTCTGTTGCAAACCTAGTGGTTTCCCCCAATCCTAGTACCATCTCTTACTTATCTACATACTCAACTATAGCTGTCAATAAAGAGAATTTCGCCTACTTCTTTTTGTCCATGAAATTAAAGTATCAGAGCACACCGCATATTCTTTGAGGCATTGGTGAACACTGGAGCAGCGGGAATTTTATAAGTGTAGAATTAGTTCACCAGTGGGACTTGACCAGGACTTGGGACCTATGGTGATGGTTGCTTCATTGACCTCCTAGACCCTGTACCTAGCTATATGCCCAGTACTTTTCTCTGTTTATCAGTTCATCTTTTGCGATCAGTTCTCTGCAATGCCGAACTTGGTGTTTCCAGTAATCTTAGGGGTGGGTTAGTGGCATTGACAACATGTTAGAATTCACCTGAAGTCAAATAAGTTGTCATTTGCTAATGACCAGATGGAAGACGAGTTTCCCATAGTAGATATACTTACAAAAAACTAAAGGCTGCAGTTCAATCACTTTCCTTGTTTCTCTTTCAGGCCTTTCATCAGATTTTCTTGAGGCATTAATGGGATATCAAAGTATCTTTGATTCTGAAAAGGCAGACTGTCTTCCCCCCACACTAAATTTGATTTAGGGCTCAGAATAACAGTGCGGGTGGAAAATATTAACTGTCCTTTGTACCCGCACACAGCAGAGGAGGAGGCTTCTCTTAATGTATGGTTGGATGACATGATTGAGAAAGGAAGGTTGTCTAAAGAGACATCACCAATTGGTTCTCCCATCGTTTTTGCCAAGAAGGCCAATGGTTCCCTTTGTTTCTGGGTGAATTATGGTCACCTAAATTGAAAAACTGTTCATGATCCCTCTCTTTAACACTGGAGCAAAATATCATTTAAGAGATTTCTAAGTCACGGGTGTTCTAAAAACTTGACCTTGTTATTGCATTTAACTAAAATTAGGTGATGGAAGGTCAGAAATGTTTTACCGCTATCTGAACAAAGAGTGGTATTTTCCAATTTCGAGTAATGCTCTTTGGGTTGAAGAATGCACCAGTCACATTTTTAAAGAATGATTGATAGTGTTTGGGTGATCTCCGGTTCAACAAGTGGTAACTTATATTTATGATATCTTGATACACTCCCTGACTCCTGAAAAACATGCAAAATATTTGGAAGCGTTTTGGCAGCCTTACATAAAGCGGACTTATTTGTCAAGCCTTCAAAATGTGAGTTTTAACGAAGGAAGTCACATTTTTAGGCAATTTTTTATTAAATTATGGGTACGCCATTCCCCCTAACAAGTTGGATGCCTTCCGTGAGTGGCCCACTCCAATGACCCAAAAGCAAATAAGAAGCTTCTTGGGCATTATAATTTTCTAGAAAAAAATTTCCCTGCTCTATCCCATTTAGCCGCCCCACTTAATCCACTTATGGGTAAGGATGTCCCCTTTCGTTGGAAGCCTGAGTTCCAGCAGGCATTTAAGTCAATTAAAGAGGTGTTTTTGTCTCCCCCTATCCTGAAGCATGCGGACCCCTCCAAGCCCTATGTCATAGCCTGCTATGCGTCATCTGTTCCTGTGGGACTATATTGCTCCAGGAGTATGAGGGTTTAGAGCACCCCATCGCCTACATTTCCCGCAAGTTCTCTCCTATGGAGCAGTCTTGGCCATTAATGACAAGGATCTGGCAGCTGTGGCATGTGCTCTGACCCACTGGCGGTATCTTTTGCATGTTGCTCAACATGAGTTAACAGTGCGAATGGATCATAAAGCCCTTCTCTACTTCCACAAACCACAGAATTTGGCACACAGGAAAGCTTGGACCTACCAGGATTTGTGTAGCTTTAACTTCAAATATGAGTTTGTGAAAGGAGCGTTGAATGTTCTTCCTGACTTCTTAAGTTTTAACCATGCAAATTGCCCTGTAGACCCAGATGAGTTATATCTGGTTACCATTATCACTCCCACCCAAATCTTATCTATCATCCCTCCCATGGTCTCATCAGTGGACTTAGCTTCCGATGTGACTCTTATTTCATGGGTTTTAGCAGCCCAAATGGCCTGTCCTGAAGGAGTGGGGCTTTTGGAACGAATATCCCTCCCAGCTCATAAACATTCCCTATATTCTTTGGCAGAGGGTCTTATTCATTTTTGGTCGTGGGTGTGGGTTCCTCCTTTTTTTAGAGCAATGTGTTTCAGGCTCATCATAACCCCCCACAGTCAGACATCTGGGTAATAAGAAATGTATCAACTTGATTAAGCGTACCTATGATTGGGCGGGCTTGTCAAAAGATGTACTAGCCTGGATCACCAATTGTGTTATTTGTGCTTGGGCCAAGTCAGATTGATCAGAAAGGAATGGTCTCCTTCACCCATTACAACAGGCTGAGGGTCCATGAACATTGGTGTCCATTGATTTATTGGTAAACTTCCCTGTTCTAATGGGTTTACTGCTGTGATGGTGGTAGTCAATCAGTTTTAAAATTTCTCTATATATCCCTTGCTCTTCCGCCATTCTTCATAAGAAACTGCCTGTCTATTTGTGCGACGTGTGTTTTCCATGTTTGGTCTCCCACAGGAGATTATCAGCAACCATGGGCCCCAGTTTACGGCATAGTTCTGGAATGAGATTTTGTCAATTTTAAAAATTACACCTTGTTGATCCACAGCATATCATCCCTAGTCGATAGACAAACTGAGTGGGTCAATAAGATCTTGGAACAGTACTAGCGCTATGCTATGCTTCGGCCATGAAGGATTCCTGGGCAAATGACCTTCCTCTCGCTCAATTCAATTATAATAATGGAATGCATGCCTCTATGGGGTTTTCCCCTTATGAAGCATATTTTGGGGTATACCCCCTCATTTTTGGTCATCCCTTGTCTGTGGCGAGAGTTTTCTGCTGCTACAAATCATGATTATCATATTTGGTCTACCCAGTCCTTGGTGCAGGAGCATCTCAATAAGGCTATTGATGACTACAAGCATTTTGTGGATTGAACGTGGCTTCCTACTAATGACAATGTGGTGGGTACATATGTCATGCTTGATATGCGCCATTTGTGGATGCAGGTACCCTCCTAGAAGTTTGCAAACAAGCATTTGGGTCCCCACTTAGTGGATGAGGACTTGGAAAATGGTGCTTTCCAGATAGAGTTGCCATCTCACTGGAAACAACATCCCATCTTCCACATATCTCAGCTGTCCACGTTCAAGGGGACTATCCCCATGGATCCTGAGCTGATAGTAATTTAGGGATGCATTTGAGGCCAAAGTGGAGAAAATTTTTTGCATCCAAGAAATCTTGGAGGTCGGTTCAATATCTCATCGCTTGGAATGGTTATTCAGCTTATGAGAACAGCCAGGTCAAGGCCCACAATTGCACGAACTGAATGGAACTGGTTGAAGAGTTTTATGAGTCCCATCCCGATGCTCCCCATTCACCCCAAAAAAAGTTGCACCTTTAATGGCGATCAAGCTTACCAAGACTCACTAAAATGTAGCTCTCATGCAGTTTCCCAGCGGTGGCGCCCCTCCTCTGGCAAAAGGAAAAGGGTAATGTAAGTCCAGGGGAACGTCACCTTTGATGGACTGGCGAATTTCCCATTTCCAAATAAAAAAGTCTAAGGAGAACGGCTTTACCCCTCATCACCCAGGGCGACCTCGCCCATCTGGTAGACGAAAAACTGAGTAAATGCGCTTCCTCTGAAGATTCTTCCCCCAGTTCCTGCGCTTGTTACCACCAAATTTGTTAACAAAATTGAGGAAAATGCATTGAAATCATCTTTAAACATCTTCCCCATGAGCAGGAGGGATTTTTTAAAACCAATGGCGCTGAATCTTCAGAATTGAAGCTAAAATGTCTGAGATCAATGGGAATAAAGCCTGATGGGCGAGAAACTGATGATCAGAAGGGGACAAGTAATTAATTTCTAGGTCAAAATTGCCAATGGCATTGATCCATTGAGCAGTATGATTGTAAATGCCCAACTACCCTCAAAATTGTTGAGTTAACCTACAATGAGCAGGTATCACCATTAGGTACAATTGCTAACAGTTAAAACCCTCAATTTTCGAAATTGGGATTGGTGTTCAATGTAACTCATTTGGCTGAACAAACACTCCAGCGACCAGGCATAGGCGGGTTGGCCATCCTGAACCCATTTCCAACCCGTTGGGACCGCCACTATATGGGTTGGCCCTGGGGGATATTGTTGCTCATTGGGCTAGATGTCATCATGATAAATAGCAAATGCAGTAAAGCCTCAGATCAGGTATTCATGGACGAACTGATAGTGACTTATCCTGCCAATAAACCCTTTGATGTCAGTTCAGATTAGATTCATTTCCCCCTCCCCCAAAAATTTGCTGGTTTAGGTCACATTTGAGGGCCCCTGATCCCTGCTTTGACAAGTTTACAAATTGAGCACTATTTAATCAGTTGCATAACACTAAGAAAATTGATGGTCAATTTTCTTTATTTTAAATTTCCAATAAAAAATTCTCAATACCTAATTCCAGCTTCTGTTATGCTCAAATAAAAACCAACCTTCCTGAATATATTTCTACAACACATGGGACCCATGGCTGATGTTACTTAGATCATTGCTAGGTTCATATACATGACAATGACTTATGGGCACTTAATGGCGAAATCCATTCCTGGTTTCATAACCATCATACTATCAGCAGTGCCAATGGCATTTGGGGTTGGCGTTTGGGTGCTTTGGTACTTAAACTGACAGGCTGGTCTAAAAACAACTTGCTGTTTTCCTGACACATTGATTGAGGGCTATTGCTGGAATTAATACATTTGGAGCATAAATCGAGCAACAACTTGAAATCAAGCTCAACAATAGGAAAATGTTGAATTAAATAGCAAGATTTAATTGAAGAAACAGCCAACCCTGTTCCCTCTTCAGGGATAGGTACCATTTCTGGAAAAATGGATGAGGGGCTCAATAAAACAGCTTGACTTGGGGCGCTAGTTCTGGAAAGACTGGAAAGTGTACCTCTTTGGGAAGTTTGTGACATCGTTTGGAAAAGGGAGGCGTCCTTTTTGGATAAACTAGCCAAGGTTCACATGTTCCAGGAAGTAATGGAAGAGGACATTTTTCAGCTGATAATATAGTTAAGCGGTGGGATGTGTGGAAATTTTATACGACCACATTATCCAGCTTTAGATTATTTAAGCCCTTTTTTGGATATTGGTCATATATTAAATTTAGCTTATTGATTAAGCTTTGCGATGAAAAATTATGTCATCTATTTGGTGATAATAACCAACCAAATGGCTAACTATAATTTCCAAAGGATCAAATCGCATTATAATTATGATTACTCTTTCATTGGGGATTGTTACTGACAACGTGGCTATGAGTAAGTCAGCTCATAATGAGCACTTACAGGAAGGAAATTGTCAAGCTTAGTAGCTAACATGTAGGCTGATATGAATGGAGATTTATATACTTTTTTTCATGTAGAATCAGCAAGAGCCTTCACCAATATCAAACCAATATCACTTTTTATTGGCTAGGCATGCTGAGATGATCTTGCTTACCATAATTACCCTTAACGCATGTCCTCCATTACTTTCACCCTTAAAAATTCCCTAATTTATTAATAATAAACACCCTGTACCTAAATCTTATATTTTTTTCTATCTTGTAGTTTGTTTTCTTCTTGTTGAAGAGAGTTCTTGTCAAAGTGTCAATGCCTGAGTGAAGTCAAAGTCACTTGAACCTTTATATTGTCAGATTGAAGCCAAAGTCACTTATCACAATCCTATCCGCCAGAGTAAGGCTTAATCCACCCATTACATAAAGCTCAACTAAGATAGTTATCTTTATACAATTAGCAAATACATATTTATTTCTAAAGTCAGCAATTAAGTGAACCTTTGTACCAGTTAAAACCCCACGGTTTTTACATTTAGTCACCAGAGAAACCTGCAACCATTGCTACCATAAAGATACTTGCAACACCCACAATTCCACCCCCAATGACCACACCTGAACCCTCCAATATTACCACAGGGTAAACATGACAGTACACTACTGAGCCAAGCCCAGTGCTCGGTGATAAAGGGTCCCTCTTGGATTCAGCACTGGACGCGCATAATATAAACTCTTGAAGGAAAAGCGTTAGGGGACCAAATACAGGCGGGGAAAAGTCCCTTAAGAAGGTACTAAAAAAGAATAGGGTAATTATTTCCAGGATAGGATATGGGTGCTCAAAAGTTTATACCCCTAAGTTTATAAAGGAACATCATGACCTGCTGACAATGGGACACTCAGGAGGCTAGAAGACTACAAACTTGATAAAAAACATATGACTTAAATGGATTGACAAAAGATGATCTGGCTTGAGTAGAAATGCTGCCTAACCTGTGCATGATTTAAATCTGACAGAACTGGGCGAAATGGCTCTTACTTCTTTGCAACAAGAAGTGGGACCATGGACATTGGTATCAGTCAACTTCTAGTTGGTCTACCAACTTTAAAAGGGTTTAATGTGATCATGGTAGGCTGTGGACAGAATATTAAATTATGGAGTATTAACCCATACTTAGCTATGACCACGGTGGAAGACTTGGCCCAATTTTTTTGTGACTCATGCCTTCACCATGTTCAGGGTGTACCAATCAGTTTTTCATGAGTTAGTTCCCCAAATATCTGGAACCATAGGGAATCCCATTTCACAAAATGGTTGCATAGCCAGATTTTGTTTTTTTGATTTTTGATTTTAAAATTGAGTTAATTTTAATTTTTTAGTTGAGTTTATTGAGATAAAAGTTAATTTTCAGACAGCCATTGACGCTTTTATTAAAAGGCTTCCACGCCTAAAATTATTTTAATAAATTTAGTTTTGAGGTTTGCATTATAACCTAAAGGTAGCAGCGTTCAAATCCCAGTTTGGAGTTCAAAAATTGGATACACCCCACGTCGCATTACCAACAAAAAACCTATCTATTTGCTTGAATATATTAATTCATTTTAATTTAAATTTGCAAAGAAGTTAGTTTTATTTAATAGTGTGACTAATGAAGGTAACATTTTTGATGCCATGATTTATTAAGTAGTATGTAGGTTTCTCCAGAGACCCTGAAGGCGATGAGATCAGATTGGCCCCTGTATCTCAGCCAAGTGGGACACTGAAGTAACACCAGAGCAATGCTGAGTTTTTCCAAGCGCGTTTGGAGCAAGAGCTATTTTTCTAAATTGATAAATCAAATAATCTTTATTAGATTGAGGCAATTATTTTTTGTGGTGTGGTTGGTTTACCAATGCAACATTCAGAAACTTGGGTTATTCCACGCGTTATACAGGGAGCCACAAAATAAAATAGCAATAGAGGATCACAGTTTACATCAAAATAATGGGACGCCCTGTGTGAGACTATTCACATCAAACCATGCTGATTATCATTTTATCATCCCCAGTTCAATGAATAAATGAGTGAACTAACCACTCCCTAGAGCAATATCTATGGTGCTACGCCTCCGCCGCTCAAGAAACATGGGCTGAAGACCTGACCTTAGCCCAGTTCTTGTACAACAATTCACTTCACCCCTCTAATGGAATGTCGCCTCTGTAAGCCAACTTAGACTACAACCCTGTGTTTACAATTTACCTGAAATACAAGCAAACATTCCTAAGACGGATAACTTCAAAACACACATCCAGAAAATAAATCAGCAGGTGAAGAGGCAGTTATCGTAAGCCTCCCAGGATGCCAATCATATTGACAATTGAAAGTGAAGAGCAGCACCCAAATATCAGTTGGGTAATCTATGATGGTGGACACAAAAGATCTTAATATTAAGGTACCCTGTCACAAACTGGCCTGCAAGAGGGCAGAATCATTCCATATCAACAAAGTTTTGAACAACGGTCCTTTTATATAAATTTACCCCCACACTGGAAAAGTCATAAATCTTTCCATGAATCAGCACTAGTACCATCTAAAGGCAAAAAGACCGGCAGCAATCAAAACCCTTTTGGTATAGGGAATGCCAGAATTTGAAGTGGAGGAAACCTTGGATTTAAGAAAAATTAAACGGGGAATTCAATACTTAATAGTGTGGAAATGTACCCTGCCTAAAACAGTTGGATTCCAGCCTGCAATTGTACCAATTGTTGAAATACAATCAATGAGTTCCATGCATGAAGTTATGCTGCCCTAGCACCCATCGCTAAGAATCTTCAGACCATTGCAGCTACTAAGCTTTCCATACCATACAAAAACTATGCTCTTGTAAGGACTCAAGTGGGAGGAGTAGACCAAGTCCTTATAGGAAAGGGTATTGTAAGGATCCCGGCTTCATCCATAAAATTGGATTTTTTTATTCACCCCTTTCAATTGAAGGAGGGGGAATGTTCCTGAGCCCTTCCGTTAGAAAAAATAGCAGATTTAGGGCACACCCTTGTTAAGCGGTGGGTTTCTACCAAGGGGCCTTGTCTCAATTTTATAACAAATTGAAGAGCAGAAGGGGAAGAATTCACTCAAAGTTTGGTTTGTCTGAAGCCTATATCATGAAAATTGAAAAAAATATGCGACGAAATTTGAGCCTGATTGGGCAAACTGAGACTGAAGTCCATACAGGAGTGACAGCCCAGAAATCAATCTGGCAAAGATCTGTATAAGGATAAGAAAAAATTTCTTAATAAAAATTGCGAGATATGCTAGCACGCTGGAATACCAATGGAAGAAAAAGAATTGGCAACAGGAACCACAAATTGAGGCACCTGCAATGTGTAAGATGAGGCACAATGCAAACGTCCTGGCGTTTTTGAGAAGATTTGCACATTCTGTTTTAAGAAATATCCTCCAGTTCCGCCCTTCAATTATACTTCGCCTATAAAACCCAGTGCTCTGTTGATGGTAGAGTGCTGTGTAATTTTGTACTATCTTTAGTAATCTTTAAAATAACCAAAATTACTTTTAGATATTATAGTTTTCAGCTAGTCTTGCTGTCCCAAGAAACCATCCCAACCAATGGTGGGCCTACACCCATTTGTAACAGTAATGATCGTGGCAGTCACATTGGTTATTTCAGCTATTTCCTCTCTCAGCGCGGAAACCCTCAGGAGTCATAACCTATGAGTTTCACACAATGTTCCTGCTCCAAAGAATGAGTATCAAGTGTTTAGAAATCACTAGATCAATTAACCGCTCAATTTATCCATCATCATTATGAAGAAAACAAAAATAATCTGGTGGCTATTACTCATGGAGACACTGTTGGGATAAAACCTGATGAAGTGATTGTCAACTCTCAGTACTAAGTGCCCAATAAAAAATATCAGGAGTATGGGCCAAATGTTAACAAAGGAGGGCGGTTAAGACATCACTCAATCCAATCTGCCCAATCTTGGAGGAGACAGGAATGAACATTTAGCGGATTCTACTTAGAGCAAATCAGTTTGTATTAAACCCAACGCTACACTTGTTACTGCACGTTATTAATCGCTTGTCTAATCAGGTTGGGAGTATGACCTGAGCGCAAGTATCAGATGGACTGAACATTCCCCTCCCTCTGACACTGGAAGTTTGGCCCCATACATGAGGCTTTGCCAAAATTACTATCAGCGCTAAGCTTTGTGGTTGAAGCAGGAATGATGTTTATAGACCAATACTTTCCGCATTTATCCCCGCATGGTTCTTATTTTCATATCATCAGAACGGCGATGCCAAGTGTGATTTGGATCATATTGTAGATGTTGAAGTACCCCCCAATGGAAACCAAGTCTTTCTTTGGCACGTTGATTGTCTGACAGTAGCCAA
Source organism: Massospora cicadina (assembly GCA_022478985.1). Classification (NCBI taxonomy): domain Eukaryota; kingdom Fungi; phylum Entomophthoromycota; class Entomophthoromycetes; order Entomophthorales; family Entomophthoraceae; genus Massospora; species Massospora cicadina. The sequence continues at coordinate 33,051 of JAKSZP010003050.1, read as the reverse complement.
GCCAGTAAAGAAATCAAAACAAAAAGAACCCAATAAACTATTTTAAAAAGTAATTATCATGCTATCTTGTAGTCCTCAGGAATTCTCGTCCTTAACAACAAGAAAAAGAAAGGTTCCAACTGTTTAGTGATTTATTACTATTGAAAATCATGTTACTAAAAAGATTATAGCCTTTACCAAGTTAGAAAAATCCCTTGATCAATAGTAGGTGTAAATATACCACTGCTTTGGACCTCATCAGTGGCTACTAACATATCGCTCTTCTAAATGAAGAGAAGAAAGTGAGACATATCACGTCACAGGTATTTTATCAGCCAAAACGCATGCCTCAAGGTCTGTGTAACATGCCACCACCTTCCAGAGAGCCAGGAACACATACCAAATGATCTGAAATTGAGTTGCGGTTTACAAACTAATCAATATCAAAGTGTTCTCCTGCACCTTCACGAAGCATCAATCTTTCTTAGGGGAAGTCTTTAAGTGAATAGCTAAAATCAGCTGAAAATTAAGCCCAACAAGTGTCATTTTTTAAAAACACAAAAGAAGTTCCTATGTCATATTGTCAATAAACAAGAGATATGCCAGCAGCCTTATAAGCTATATGCTGCTAACCGGTTGAGCCCTGAGAACATCTGGTATGTGCAGGTGTTTTTGAGCATGGCGAGATACTACCATCAATCCATACAAGGATTTAAACTGATATCTGATCCCTTGTTTTATTTACTAAGAAGTGGAGTGGCCTTATAAAGGTCTCTGGAATGTGATGTCACCTTCAAAAAGTTAAAAGCAACTCTAACTTGAGTACCTGTACTATGCTACCATAATTTTTGACTTGCAATTATTGTTAATTCTGAAGTTTCTTGATGGACAATGGAGAAGCTCTCCCAATGTGATGAGTATGGGGAGGGGCATCCAGTAGCCTTTTGCAGCTGTGCCCTTGCTAATTTGGACATAGCTATACAGTAATAATATGTAGATGTTTCTCCATCAAATTCACTTGCAGACAATTTCGCGTTTACCTTCGTGGAACTAAGTTTCATGCCATCACCAACCAAGCTTCTTTACAATGGATATACAGGCTTAAGACCTAAAGGATGTTTAACTATATGGGAAATGAATTACCACTTTATGACCATGAAGCTGTACACCAATCAGGGTCTTTTAATTTAAATTCACCAGACTTTCTAGGCTACTCATCATTTCTGTGCTGACTCCTCATAAGGACCAACTGTTTGTGTAAATAAAGGCCCAAAAGTATGATGATGAGCAGCCCACCATTGGAAGCACCTTATATATATATCTTTAAAGAACACAGAAAATCAAAGTGGTATAATTTATAAAATTGGAAGTGATGGCCAAATACATTTGTACCCCATCTCATCCAAACACCATCAATCATTATGCAAGCTCTCCAAATTAAAAGACATGGGTGTTATAAAACTGGATAAAAACATTAAGACTAGCCTGCCTGTCTTTGTGAGTAGACACCCAAAACATGAGTTAGAATACCTAGGGTATAGCTTCTTAGATAACCTTTTATCTAATTAGGAGGGGAAAACTGAAGGTTGGTAATGCACAACAAACATTACCAGTACTCTCACAAGTAAAAAAATAGTACATAGTGTAGCTGCCGCGGATTTCAAGGAGGCAGTGGGCTTGAGAACTGCTAAGGGGATAGACCCAGGGTACCATAAGCACCAGCACTCTTGGAGGTGCCGCAAAACTTGGCAAACTGAGAAGGGAAGGACTTCAAAGAGCAGAGAAAGATTTTTATACCGCAAGGCATATAAAATTGTGGACAGTTTCAAGTGAACCCATACCAGTACCCTCTCAGCAACAGGAAAGGCAACAGCGATGTTACAATGGCCACTATGATCAATCATTACAAGGACTAGGAGCCTAGAGACTTGAGTGTATTTGATACACTGGGGAAATATAATACAAAATTAAGAACTTTAGCAAGCTTTTGTTTAATTTAGATAAGAAAAAATACTAACAAACTCACTGTTGGGGCCTGTTGCCTTATGAGCTATTATGTTTGGGGAATATGGAAAGTGTGAATGAACTTTATTAGGCACTATTATATTTAAAACTCAGAAAAATTCACGCTAAACTGCTACTGATGTTAATTTGATCCCAACATGAGTGGTTAGATCGGTATCAAATTTTTAACAAATTTTAGGTGGCACAATTACACCTGGTAAGTTAGCGATGATACACGTGACAGCCAACAGGGCGCGCCAAAGACCTGGGCAGGTAGGGGTTGTCCCTTTCTAATTAAATGGGTTTGGTATGCCCATAACTGTTGGGGGCAGGACAGCTTTTAGTTGGGTGTGGGGAAGGTTGGGTGGGTAGTTCTAAATCTGAGAGAGATTCTAATGGTTTGATACTATTTAGTATTGACTTACTAGAACTAACAAAACTTGAACAAGGTTAGGATGCCTCTTGGTGGTGTGGGAGGCCGCGAACTGTCTGCTGTTAAGGCCTCTGGACATCACCACCTCCTGACACACCCCTTAAATCTTCTTCACCAAATATTTAGTGGTAAAAAGTTGGGGTGAAGAACCAACCTTCAAGATGTAGGCCGTCACCCACTCTTATCAACCACATGGGTTAAACCACCCTGTGTGGTGAGGGGGTGAGCGTCCTGTTTGGCCCCCTTCTTTGCTCTAAACTGAACAACATCTGATTAAAATGCAGAGGGTGCTCCCCAGGACAAACATAACTCTTCCCTCTTTGGACAGGGGGAGCACTATCTTCAGGGAACTCAAGTGAGGAAGAAGTTCTTATGGGCTTTAGCAACTTGATGCCCAGAAGGGGGGCAAAACTTTGAGAAGGGAGAGGGGCTCAGAGTGTAAAGCGTGAAAGGCCTCCTTAACTCGTGGCATTGGGCGCAATCACAAGCACTTACCTAGCTGTTTTTATAGTAAAGGGTTCCCAACCACGTTACCAATACTGTTCAAACAGCGAAAATTCAGAATGCCAAATGCGTTTACTTGGCCTATTCTGAATCTTCTATCAGGATGATTTCAGGCTCAGCAGGGGCTTCCCCCTTAAAGGGGGACAACTGAGAAGCATTAAAGATGGGAATATTTCAATAATCAGGGTGATTAACCAAAACGCCCCATTTCTTAAATTCTCCTCCACCACATGACTTACAAATTTTATAGCAATATTTATGGAGGTTAATTTAATATTCAGGTGCCGCGTATCATGAAAAATAATGAGCCCACCATGATCTCATGGCTGAGGAAATATTTTGATCTGAAACTGCTTATAATCTTTAATTGCCTGGTCATGTGTTCCCAAACCAGGGATTTGGGTTTCCAAATCTGTTTAAAATGTTTCTCAGAGGCAGGAAACTTTGGGTGAAGACAAAGGCTAATGAGAAATGAAAAATATACCCCAGGGTGGCTTCATAGGGGAGAAAAAATGACGAGTGGGTGGCTTTATTAAATGCAAACTGTACCTGAGGAAGATCCGTGGTCTAGGTATCCTGAGTGGCAGAGGCATAGCAGCAAAGATAATGCTTTAGGATATGGCTAGATTTCTCCATCTGGCCGTTGGACTGGTGATGGTAAAAAGTGGAATGGCGCAATTTGTTATATAAGATGGTTAGTAAGGAATTTTGAAACGCGTGGTAAACTGTGGACCCTTTCACTCACTACCTCCTGAGGGAAGCTGAACATGGAGAAAACATGGTGAATGAATAGCCGGCTGTTTATTCAGAGGTGATTTTATAAAGGCAGGATACAAAAATGGAAACTTAGTAAAGCGGTCCATGACCACCATAATTGCTTTATAACACTGGAACTAGGAGGCTTAAAAATGAAGTTGATGGATACTTAAGTCCACGGACCTTATACCTGATTCAGGGGATGGAGTAGACCATTTCTACCCCGACCTATAAGACTTGGTTGTGCGCACATCACGCAATTGGTGATTCAACCCAGTATATATGATTGAGACAACCAGTTGAATGATCGCTTCATCAGATTGAGACAATTTTTATTATCTGCTTGTCCCACCACTGGGGGGTCACGATGGCTGCGGATTACCTTGTCACGAAGTTAGGGAGCTGCCCAAACTCTTCCCCTGAACAATACTGTTCTCTCCATCAATAACAATGGATCCAATTATGAACCAGCAGGCCCATATGGTCAAACAACTCCAGCCCCTCCATGCAGGATGTCTGTCCAGCCAGTACCTGAGGAATCAAAGATGCCTTTGGGGTTTAGTTTGCCTCAGGAATTGTGGGAGGAGCAATAGCTAAGATTTGGGCCAGTGGGATCATCATAGTCAATTCCTGAGCATCCTCCGCTGTTGGGCTTAAAAAGATTTAAAATCAACAGATCAGGAAGTACATTCAGGGCCCCTTTATAACTTTTAATTATAGATAAAGCTGCACAGGTTGCAATACATCTGTGTCTGATGGTGAACCAACTTCTTTGTCTTCCTAAATTACATTATTGACTCGTTGTACATCCTGACTACTATCTCCTGCGCAATCCTTAATTAAGGTTCTTCCAAGTTCAAAAGTCCATGCTGCAGCAAGCTTCTTTTCATATATAGCCCATATTACTCTAAAAAGATAACTTTCTCGTGAAGTAGACAACAGAATGTTCCACCCCATCATGTTCCTGAAGCAGAACAGCTCCCATCACAGTCGAAGAGGAATCCTATGTCACTATAAAAGGCATGAAGTCATCATGCTTTAGAACAGATGGTGCCATAAACACTTCCTTTTTTTATTTTATTTTTTTTTAGTACTAGATGGTGTGCCATAAACACTTCCTTGATTGCATCAAACGCGCGTTAAAACAATCCATCTATACAGAGGTAACGTTATTACCTATCAGAGGCTGAAACGGCAACATCAACTGAAAGAGCGCAGGAAAAAATTTCTATAAAAAATGATGGTACCCAAGAGCTTTTGCAGCGGCTTCTGCGTGGTAATCATGGGTAATAAGAGAATTGCCTCCAACTTGCGCGGGATGGCATACCTACCTTTTAAGAACAAGTTACCAAAAAGGTGAACTTATCCCTTATAAACTCACGTTTTAAAGGTTTCACATAAAGATCAGCATTCTTCAGCGCAGTCATAACTTCATTCAAGTCCTTTGGATGTTCTTCTTGAGTGATAAAGTTCATGAGGATTGTATCAATGTATTCCACTGCACAAGTGAAACGAAGATCCCAGAGAAAGTTGTTAATCATATGCTGGAACGTGGCGGGAGTATTCTTAAAATCAAAGGGAATCACACAAAACTGGAAAATAACCTCCTATAATGAATGGCTGTAAGCCACTCATGGCCCTTTGTTACCCTGATTTGATTAAATGCGCTCATGAGGTCAAGCTTCAAAAACACCTGGAGATTTTGCAATCGCTTGGCTGATGATATGTTCAAGGGAAAGGGGGTAAGGAACTTGCACAGTATATTATTTAAATGACTGTAGTCCACGCAAGGACACAGCATACCATCAGCTTTTTATAAAAAACAATAGGGTAAGTGTTGGAGGAAGATTTCAGGAATATCTAACCCTTCTGTAGCATATCCTCTAAAATAACCTACAACGCCTTGCCTTTCTGTTTAGTATAGAAATATATTGGACAATTGATGTTCACCAAATCCACTTTCAAATGGAAAGTCAAGTCATACTCTGAATAAGGCAGGAGATAAATAGCTTTCTCCATAACAAAAATATTTATGTGCAACAATAGCAGAGGGAAATTCAAGATTAAGCTCCGAGGGAGAAAAAGTAGAATTGATGACACCCACCCTCTTTTACTTGCTAATGTATTAATGAGAGGAAGATCTTCCAAAACCAGGTATTCTCAGGAGGATAAGAGGTTTAAGTTTAAATTGATATCGAATTTTTGCCAGAGCCACCAACCTACGCCAAGATAACGTGTAACAACGGATCAGGCACTGTGGTTTTCTTATCACAAAAGCAGAAAATGTGTACAGAAAGGAGTACAGGGAGCCTTACTTCATAGCAATCCATTAGTGGCAGAGGACGAATACAACACTGATGAACCCATTCCAAGGGCCCAATCAAGATACTGTGCTTTTTTAAACTCATAAAATTACCCGCCGCTCTAGTATCCACAAAGACGTCAATTGACACCTTATGGAAACCCAACTGAAATTCAAGAGGCAACAAAAAGTAGGCATGATCCTGTTTTTTCAACAGCAAGTGAAATGATCAGTTGAGATGGGGTAATCATCGGGGCATCAGCAGAACATGAAAATTTTAATGGGGAACTAAACTATAAGCTATGAAAATAGTCTCAATTACAACTTGTTGCAACGCAGATAACACGGGCACCAAATGGGCCACAAGTACCTGATTTTCCTCAGACTCAATCAAATGACCTGGCAATATTACTGTGAGAGACTGGAAGCAAAGGGGGAATAACATAAGGGATTGACATGACGCTCACCCCTGTAACCAGTATAAAACTTACACTCTTAGTAAAGTAAGATGAGCGACTACCTTGGTATTCCTTATCCACCCAACATGACTTCTGTGGGAGACACTCTTGCTAAACTTCCTGCTCCCACCTATGCACACTAAGTTTTACACCAATGGAGGTGGCCACTGCAGTCACCTGATTCAAGGAGACTTACTGAGATTCGTGGGAGGTATGATTAGCAGAAGTAAGATACAGAGCTGATCAAAGCACTGCAATTAGCACATCCAAAGGAAGGCCAATACTGAATACTGAACCAGGAAGGTTTCAATGAAAGTAGGTAGATATGTGGATTCCGTCATAAAGTGAAACCGCATAAGAGGTGGACAGTTATTGACATTGGGATTTGGACCATTGAAGACACCAATGTAATTAAAGGAGTAGACACTCTAGCTTGGTTAGCAAAGTACTGAAGGCCACGCAACCAACGGCGAAAATCTTTCTCCACATCATCAAGGAGAGCTAAACTTCGTTGGGCATCCATAAGGGAGGAGAAAGATATCGTATTTTCAGAGAACCAAACCTACAGCTCCGCTAAGGCGTTCAAAACTTGGTTCGCCACTTCTGAAAAAGGTAAGGACGGAATCACCACCATTGTACGATGTAGAACTGGAGCTAAATCGCAAGAGAAAGGGTGCTTAGCCAAGATGAGCTCCACTATCACCGCACAGAAGCATCTAACAAATCTACAAAATGACCATACAAAGGACTAAATTTAAGCAAAATTAGATACATTTGGTATAAAGAAACCATCACATCACCTAATTTAAAAAAGGGGAGATAAAGGAAACATGAGATAGAATATTATGTCATGTCACAGCTAATAAAGTTAAGACTGGCCTTCCAGTCTGGGTAGATAGACACCCAAAACATGATCCAGAATAATGGGGGTATAGCCGCCCATAAATTTTTTGTATCTAATTGGGAGGAGGAGAACTGAGAGTTGGTGATTCACAACTAATTGTTACCAGTAATACCTCCATTAACTAAACATTTTTTCAAGTACTCTGATGCGGATTCCAAGGAGTTGGCTGGATTGGGCACTGCATGAGGGGATACCTTGGTATTAAGAGCATTGGCACTTGTGGAGGTGCTGCAAAATTTTGCAAACTGAGAGGGAAACACTTCAAAGATCAGGGCAAGATTGTGAAGCCTCAATACATCCAAAGTGAGGAATTGGTTAAGTGAGCTTATAACAGTACCCCACCTTAACAAAGAAGGCAACAACTTTGTTAAAATGGCCACTATGGGCCTGTCATTACAAAAACTGGGAAACATGGCTATTTGAAGGGTATTGCAAATAACTGGAGCAAAACAATTCAAACTTAATGACTCTAACATGACCTTGTTTTAATTAAAACATTAAAATGCAGACAACAGCTTTTCAGGGACTGACTAATAAGAGCTATTATGCTTGGGGAATAGGGAAAATGTGCGTGAACCTTGGTAGTCATTATTGTGCTCAATTATGACAGATCAACACTAAAATGCTACCAATGTTGACTTAGATCCAACCTGACTATCCAGCCACTAACAAGCATTTTACACAAGGTTTTGGTGACGTGATTCCGCCTGTTTAGCCAGCAACAATTTTCATGACAGCTAACAGGGCGCGTTCAAGGACAGGTCATGTTGGGGAGGTTCCGTTTTGAATAAAATGGTGTTGGTACGCACATAACTGTTGGGGGCGGGCTAGTCTTCATTGGGGTGGGTGGGGTGAAGGTTAGATGGGTTGTTTCAAATTTAAGATCAATTTAAATGTTTTAATTTTAATTTTTATCACCTTAATACCACTAAAAACTTGATCTAGGTAAGTATTCTTCCTAAAAGGGTGGGAGACCGCTAACTTTCTGCTAGTGATGGCTCCTGGCCGCCACCTCCCGGAACACACCCTCAATCTTCTTTATAAAACCTAAATGTAAAAATGGGTTAAAGAACTAACTTTCAGGGTGTAGGCCATCACCAACCTCTCATCAGCAACATGGATTGAAATATCCCTGAACGTTAAGGGGATAAACGGCCTGTTTAGCCCCCTTCTTAGTCCTAAAAGGTTTACTCTCCCATTTTAAGATTCATTTGGTGCTCTCCAAGACTTACAATAGCGGACAGACCAGAACTTTGAAGCAGGTCCACTAGGACTACAACTGGGAGTCCATTAGATATGTAATACAAGACTTCTTGATGAAGTGCCAAGAATGCCATTTTCAACATTATTTTTAGCCTTCCACCACCTATCAACTAATTAAACCAAACTAGTCTTGGCATACTATCTTTATTGATGCTCTTAAAATCTTTTCTTGTCAGCAACTTTAATCACAGTACATTATTGTGGCCATTGATCAATTGACTAAGTGGGTCGAAGCTAAGCATCTATGTGATGTTGAAGCTAAATCTTTTAAATTCATCATGGAGTACATCATACATAGACACGGGTGTCTTCAGGTTATAATTAATTGACAAAAGAAGGCTTTACTTCCAGGATAATTTCTAAGCTATAAAAATTTCTGAAAGTTAAAGAGGTCCTCTCTGCCCCATAACATCCAGAGACTAATGGGACTGTTGAGAGGGTAAATAGAACCTTAGAGCAAATTCTTTACAAGTTTGCTTCCATGTCCCCATTCCAGTAAGACCTCTGTGTTAGCCTAACAATACTTTCCTAGAGATCAGGTTTATAGCACTACATTTTTACCTTTTTAACTGTTTCATAATTATAAGCCTGTCTTGCCTCCTTTATTATATTCCATTGTAGAAGACAAGGATGAAAAACACCCCAAAGAATATTTTGAATGATTGGGTAAGGCTTTAATGAAGATTTAAATTTAGACTTATGGGTTGTCTTAACTATAAAATTATTCAGAAGGATTAGGAGATATGAATTGAGGAATCTTAATAAGTTCAAGGAAGGTGACCAGGTATCATACTGTGACACATACAGGTTTAGAATAGCATACAAAATGTCAACACTCTGGAAAGTAACATATATAAAATCAAAATGTTTGTCCTTAGAAATCTTTAACATCAAACACTTATCCAATGGGAGGATTGTTAATAGGTTTCACAAATATTTGCTAAAACCCTATTAGAGCAATTAAACTACTTATGAAAATCATTTTAAGGATGCATTGAGTTAAAGGACTAAAAGTGTTGTCAAAAAAGGTGACTTGACTTCAAATAACTGAATTCAATCTGTTATTTGTACTTAATAAGTATGAATGCAACCATAAAGCTATTAAGCTATACCATTATCTGTACTCTCTTTTTAGCCTCTCATCATTCCAGAATCATCACGCAGTGGTTAACATCCTTTAAATCAGCTTTTACTCATAAATGGGTACAAATTATGCCTATTGTACTAATTGTAACCATTGTACTCCCCAATAACTATGATCTTAACAACAGCACACTACTGTTCTGTGGCTAGAAGATTGACTATAAATATTTATTAAATTTATCTAATATGAAATATCTATTTGCCAAAATTTATTTAATTTCCGAATTCATCTCTGGAGTTAGTATTCACTATACCAGCACTTATAGGAAATAAATATTTTTAGCTTTCTGTATTATATTCTGCAAATTTAATCTCTATCAGGGGACAGAGGTCTTGCAATGAAAGACAATAAAAAAAGTTCCAATGAGGAACTATTACTTGTGCAGTAATGTGCGTTTGCTGTGCGCTGCAATTGGACACCCTAGTCCATGCTATAGCAAAATTCACACTAAAGATAAACATAACTATAGCGTAATTGAGTGCGAATGCTTGCCAATATATTGCCCATTAAACATTCTCGCCTTATCTCTTAACTCTATGGCAATCATTTCAAAATTATAACCAATCATGATTAACTAAAAATGGCTTCATCACATGAAAGATACTAATGGACACTATCTAGGTGGCCCATAGTAGCTCTTAATATTTCAATTTAAAATTGGCATTTTTCAGGTGCAATTTGCCAAAATAATTATGACTTATCCATTTAGCCAAAATCATTTCTATTTACATCAAAAAATGATTTTTGTTTTTATTCATAGGTCAGCTTAGACTTTGGAGTTAATAACCAAATGAGTCCAATGAAATTATAATATAATGTCAGGCAACACCTAAATCAGAGATGGTCTTACATTACAAAAAGATTAAATCTGAATTGATACTTTAAATCTACACCTCGGCAAAACTGAAATTGTATGGTGGCTCATAAAACTAAAGGCCAAGGGGCTGTTATGATTTCTCTAATGATTGTAGGGCTGGTGCTTTTGGATAAATATGACCGTGATGATTTATGATATGCTTTAGTTTTGCCTAGTCTGCCAATTCAAGTTTGTTGATAATCCAAAATACCAACATTAAATTGGTAACTAAACCAAACCTTTTGCGACAGAGATGATTAATGAGGTTAGATACCTATTAATTGCTATCTATGAACATATTTATATTAATTTTAACTGATCGATTTACTTTATGGATAGAAACTATCTCAGTGTCTGCCATCCCTGCCAAAGATAATGCTTAAAATTCTTCTTAGGCAAAAAACCAATGATATAGCAGTCTAAAAAGTCTGACTATCTGTCATTGCCAAAATTTTATTCAAGTAGTGACAGAGTTTACTATCCTTATTTATACATAACAGACTTTCTCATCTCCATATAATCCAGCAATTAATAAGCAGTAGAACAAACCAGTATACCCTAGTTGATATAATAATGTAAAATGGACTCTTCTGATCCAGGTTGATAAAATCTTTACATACCAAGTGCCTGTTAGCTAAAAATGTTATCACTAGAAAGTAATTTGTCGCCATTTAAGATATTTAGCACTATCTTTATAAAATTTCAAACTTCTGGACCATCCTGGGTTTCTCTATACTAAAAACTGATGATTTAGCCATGAGACTATTATCTTATAAATTTATACCCTTGAAATCTAAGGCTTCAAATCCTTTTCTGCACATCAGAGAGAAACTTTAAACCAATGTAGGAAACCTCTGCTACCCAAATACCAACTTGGGGAACTTGTACTATATTACCATCTTTGACCTTGGAGTCAAGAAGATAAACTCAATACTTTCCAGTTAGAAAATACCATTATATATTGAAAATAATTTGAATATGATACACTTCTTTATTTCTGTAATTTTAATTACATCATGGTCAATTTTTTCTGTTGATACATATCATCTCAACAAGACCTTGAAGGGGCATTGTTGGAAAACTCATAGATGTCCCAAGTTTAAGAAAAATCTTAAGAACCTAATTTTGATTAGATTTTAGAATTAACGCTCTCCTGAAAATACTCCTCAAAATTGTGGAGATAATGTATACCCCATGAAGTCAACGTGTGTATGCAAATACTCCTTAATGGATCAAGTCGTGTTTAGAAATAAAAAATACTCATATAAAGGAAAGAAGTATTAGAACCCTTAACAATAACAGAAGTCTTTCCAAGTCAGTAGCATGAAGATTGCAATATCATCAGACTATCAAATCCTAGGACTATATTAAAGCTTTTCTTGATAAAGTTATCTTTTACCCAGATCTGATTAATTCAACCCAATAATTTGATTATTAAAGAGCTCCTTGGAGATCAAATACTATAAGAATTTGCTAATGACAATAAATTAATTTTTATAGCTAAAAGTGCTTGCATTCAGATTAGTAAACAAAAAAAACTAGACAACTAAGCAACAAGTTTTTTACTTAATTCTCTTTGATCTCACTACTTCCAACTCTAAAGATTTTATTATAGTCCATATTATGATTTATAAAAATTAGAAAATTTATTTTATTTGGATTTCATTATTTTATATGAACTTTACTTTTCAATATAAAAAGTGTAACATTTTACTCTAGATAAGTAACTACATTGTATCCATCCTTGTTTTAGAGTTAGTTACCATTAATTTGTCCTTAGCAATTAATATTTCTACAGGAAGATTATGATTTCTTCTTGTTATAAAAAAGAAACCCCTACTAAATCATTTTGAGAGTGATCTGTTTACCCATTTTTTAGTACTAGATGGTCCCAACCCAAGGGGGGGATTCATCGATGTTCTGTTTACCCTTTATCTATAAAGATATAGCATTTAAACTTTATACTAAAGTTGCTTGTATTCTTCATAATCAACACAACTTACAAGAAAGTGAAGGAGCCAAGAGCCCTACAATTGTAGGCCATGTTATTATTACTTTAAGCGGAGTTGTTAGAAAAATTGAGTTGAGCCTACTTAGCTGAGAGCTAATGAACAGATCCACTTCAGCTACAAGTGCTTATATTTTCTTTTTTATTTTATATTTTAGCAACTTTTACTTCATACTCTAGAGATATCTAAAACGTGTAGCATCAAAGTTTCTAAATACATGCAAAAAAGTTTAAAGATTACTATTAAAGTTTTATCTAGCTACAAACTACACTTAACTCGAAACTAAGGTAATTTTAGCAACCATCTTTGGAAAATATAGGATTTAGCTTCATATCTAAAAACTTAGTTTCATTAGGTCATACTAATTAGATATTTAATTGAAAATTAATAAACCCAATATTTTTCCTTTTTTTAGCACTAGTGGTGCCCAAACTAAAAGGGGGAGCCACCATGAATCTTTATTTGCAAATGGCCCAAATAAAGGGAATATTAGAATAAACATTTTCTAATATGGCACCTCAGCTAACAGCCTAGCAAGCCATAACAGAAGGTGAAGGAGCTTTGGGGAAACTTTTGCACCAGTGCCCGCTTTTGATGGTGGACCATGGCGGACAGAATTGGGGTGGAAGCATCAGCAAATTGTGGCATAAGGAGGTATAATTGTGGGTTTTCTTCATTAATGGGAATGGCGGTGTCCATCACCTCAACATATTGAGCTAGTTGATGCTCAGAAAAAGTGATTAGAGAAGGCAAAAAATTAAATGACTTGATGTGCCAGTGGGTTTCAGGATAATTAGGGTCAAAAAGAGAGGTTTTTTCTGCATCAATGCAGGTGCAGCTCTCACCAAAAGCCAGCTCCTCAATATCATACTTCGCCTCTTCCTCAAATTCATGAGGGAAATTGGGGATAGGAATATTCTCAACAAGGAGTTTCATTGCCCCATGGAGTTGCTGGAAACCCATAACTATACCTAAAGTCTTATTAAATTCATTTGTTAAAAATGATAATGATGGTCAAACTTTTATAATGTTTGATGAAAATAAAAAAACTTTTATAAAATGGTATTGACTTTAAAAAAACGCAATGTTGCACATCATCAACAAATGGGGATAGTAATAATTGTTTATAGTCTTTGGATAAGCGTATAAGTTTTGAATAGTAATTAAAATTTTAAAAAATTGTATTGCTCTTGGTAAAATGATTCTTAATCTATATTCTATATTATTTTGAGCTTTTACTCAATGTGCTTAGTTTTCTTAAAAATATCATTTTGTTCATCTTATTTTGACTTTTTCTTTCTTAAGCCATGATGGCTCCTAGTTGGGATGATGGCAGCAATTTCTTGGTTTACACCATCTCTTTGTATCAATTGTTCACCCAGTAAGTGGCATGGGAATTTGGAAAGCACATCCAAGTTGCATAACAAACTACCAATGAAAATACTACCAATGGTGTTTGACACCACAATAACTATCATACTTGGACAATCTTGACTAAATGATAGTTTAATGCTGAAAATGATTATTATTTATTGAAAAGCTAAAATAATAAAAGCTTGTACAGATTCTTCAGCTGAAGACAAAACACAATATTAGTAGATAAAAAGGATAAACTACCATAGAAATTGTAAAAGGTATAAAAGTATAATGCCTTGAGGTGTAAGAAATAAATTAAATTAGAAGTAAAAGTTACTAAGATTTCCCTTTTTTATCAAATTAAATAAACTTGTGCGCTTAAGGATATACAAACCCTTGATAATTCTTGAAAACTGGATAACACTATAATTGAAAGGTAAATAATACAAATTTCCTTTGCTTTGTTTTGGTGAAGTAATTGGGTGCTTTTCTGCATGAAGGCACTTATATTAGTATTTTTGTTTAGAGTCAAATTTAGAATAATATTCTACTTCCCTATCACGTTTCCATTGCTCAAACAAAATTTTATCAAGTTAATCTGCGTACCTTTGGCCTTATTTCAGAAGGGATGGGAAATGTGATGGCAGCCAAAGCTTTAAAAATTACACTCAAAAGTGAATTTTTATTATACAGAGCTATTTTGTTGCAAGCTAATGTATGTTCTCATGTGATTCATTACCTTATGAGCTTTAATAAACTTATTTTAAGTATTATTAATTTAGATAATAAACTGTTTTAAGCTCTCTATGCATAAATTATAAGTTATGAAAATTTTGAAACATGTTAAGCTTGTAGGTAAAATTTATCTTAAGAGTTTACAATTTATGAAATTGAATTAATAATTATTTATTCGCTAAAAAGCCTACAAAAATCTCAGAGTTTTATTACCATCTCATAAATAGATAATTGATACAAAATTTAGTTTACATAAATGGTCTAAACTGTTACAAATGACTTGTATATCTCTTTAGTATAAAAAGAATGTGCAATCACCAATATTTGCTATCAAAAAGACAAGATATAAAGAAAAATCATGAAATAAAAGAAAAGGAAAAAAATGTACACATTGATATGCTAACAAAGAAAAAAGAAAATTTATATATTTAAAAAGGTATTAAATATATATATGTTTGGATATTTTATAGCAGGATAGATAACACCTAGAGACAACGCTTTGTCTTATTTTTCTAAAATTCAGTTCTGGTAATATTAAGTTAGGATGGTAAAAACGCTTTCTTAAATTTAAGATGCTCAGGTACCAAAGAGCTCTATATACTAGTAATTTCTGCATTTGATATACATATGACTAAGAACTTAGAGGATAAAGATAATTTGACTTTTTCACCAATAAATTGTTCTATATATTATACTTTATTTATATAGTTTCTGTGATATACCATCACTTAAAAGACTGAGAACTTAAACACTTAGTTTTAATAAAATCATCTTAAAACCATTGTTGGAAAACAAGGGATTTAGATGCTTGCAGGTGCTTTTTCAGCCTGGATTTCAACAATATTATGGCAGAAGTATCACTCTCTACTGCTGGAATTAATATTTAAAGGGATTTGTACCACTTTACATTAAAAATATAGACACTTTGCGAATAATAAAATGATTGAATTTATAAAGATTTTACTATGATCAATGGGGGGAATGAACCCTATTAAAGTCTTGCTGCTTAGTATTTAAAGCAACTCAAAGCTTGAAGCGAGATGGGCGTGAAATTCATTGTAAGCTTCAATTTTAATTATGATATATGGGGTTTTGCTATCAGAGCCCTTGAAACTCGCCTCTCTTTGACAAAATGGCCAATAAAGGTTTGATAGTAGATGAGATGAACCTGTGGGCACTTATAAAATGTATTTTAACTAATTAGATAAAGATCCTCAGAATAACTTCCCTGATCAAGCTGCAGTGTCAATGAATCCTGAATATTAACAATTGAGCATTTTGGCCTAGGAGATTGAGTAATAGTATCGTTCCAATTCTAGGGATTCCACTGAGAATTGACCATGTTTTTTGTGGGATATCCACCGTACTTAACTCAAAACACTCTTCTCACAAAATCGAACCAGCAATTGTCTGACATTACCCCTTCCAGAGTGTTAAGGGGGAATAAAGGCGCAAAAACTGGACATGTCTCAGTTATTGGTAACTCCAGAAGCAAGGGATTATATGGGGTATGCATCCCATCGCTTATATGTAACTAAAAAGATACCTCCCAGATAGACCCAAGCTTCTCCCTCTTAGGGTAATCTGATTGTGGCATTAAAGTACCAAGTCTGATTTTTGGAAGGAAGGTTGAGGAACCCTGCTCTCATTAGCGGCTTGGCGTTATTTACTGACAGTCTTTACCAAGTTAGCCATAGACTCTTATTGTAATTAGATGATATGTTGAGGTAACTATTTCATGGCTTGTTTTGGGTCAGTCCTTCAGAGAGATTATCTTAGGCTGATAAAGCCGGCACCCCAGGTTCTTGCCCATACAATACATGGAAAGGGAACATTTTGAGGATGCGATGGTAACTAATACAATAGTTCATGAGCGCGCTGGGTAAGTAGAGATTCCAGTGAAGTGGGTCTTAATTGGCCATTTTGCTGAGTACGGAGACCAGGGTTTCATTAACTCTTTCTACAGCCCCATTGGAGGATGGATTGTAGGGGGCCAAGAAGAGTTGTGTTCCCATGGAAGTGGCGAGGAGCTTTATCAATCAGGAGGTAAAGTTTTCCCTTTGTCACAAAGAAGGACCTGGGGGTAACTATGCCGCGTGAAGATATATTGATGTAAGCAGGTAGCAGTGCTTTAGAAGTCTGAATGGGGAGAGCAACAGCTTCAACCCATTTGGTGAAATGATCAATTCCAACCAATATATAACGATTGCCCCTGGTAGTCTGAAGGAGAGGACTACCACATTTAAACTTATGGTGTGGAAGGGTTTTTGAGGCGTCGTAGGTTGGTACTGATAATGGGTCTTAAAACTGGATTGCTTTTTACAGGTTAGACAGGCATCCAGGACTTCAGTTATGATCTCCATGATTCACTACCAGTAATCTACTTTTTAACCCACTCATAGTTTTTTTGGACTCCTCCATGGCCCATGATAATTTGAGACTCCAGGATCACAGGTACTCGCTCTGGCAGCTGTAGATAAGGCAAAAAATTGCCCTCTATTTTCTTATATAACTTCCCACTCTCCACCTTGGTGTTGCAGGAGTGCCGAGATAGCATCTTTGTACTGGTTCATCTTCATCAGCCCATGAATCATGAGTCATTAGAGGTCATGCAAACTCTCTGCTTTGGTTTTTAAGGTGAAGAATAGGCAGCCGAGTCAATCATCAACATTTATATGGCGTGTCCTAGCTTGGTGATCAATAATCATATTGTAGTGCTGGAGCTTAAGAGCCTAGCGAGCCAACCGCCCAGTGGGATCTTTCATATTATGTATTCACTTTAAAGAGGTGTGGTCAGTAACCACTTTAAATGAAGACCCATATAAAAAAGGCAGTGGTATTTGGCAGCGAGTAAGATGGCAAGACACTCCTTTTCAGTGAAGCTGTAGTTGCTTTAAGGTTTTATGAGCATCTTACTGAAGTAGGATATGGGATGATCAATTCCATTTTCAGCCAACTGAGCCAAGATAGCTCCAATGACGTAATCAGAGGCATCTATGAATAACATGAAGGGCTTGCCATATTCAGGGTGACTAAGGATTGGCCTCTATTGAAGCAACTTCTTCAGGGCCTCAAACGCAGCCTTTTGTTCAGCACCTAATGCTAAGGAGAGTTTTTAGCCAAAAGACGTACAAGGGGCTCACTAAGCTGGGCGAACTTGGTGATGAATTGATGGTAATACCCCACCATTCCCAGGAAAACCATAATATCACGAAGGGTTTTGGGTGCAGGCATTCGGGATATCACTTCAACCTTACCTTGTAAGGGTTAAATCCCATCTTATGAGATGGCGTGAACAAGAAAATCCATCTTCTTCTGTAAGATCGTGCATTTGGAGGGCTTCAGTTTGATATTAAATGCCCGTAAGCATTAATACACTTCCTTTAGGTACATGAGGTGCTCATTAGAAAGGCTTGGTGAAGACTGTGATGTCATTGAGATAGACAATCACACAGCTCAGCTTAAGATCCTGTATAATTTAATCCATCACTCGCTGAAAAGTAGCAGGCGTATTACACAACCCCTGAGGTAGCTGAGTGGGTTGGAAAAAACCCTCGCTGAAAATAAGGGCACTTTTTTTGATCCTGTGGAGAAAGGTTCATCTGCAAAAACCCGCTAGCAAAGCCCATGGTGGAAAAGGTTCTAGACCCAGAGAGTTGTGCCAGAGCGTCATCAATGCGGGGGATAGGGTAATTATCCTTCTTTGTGCGGTTGCTAATTTGCAGTAGTCCATCACTACACAATGACCTCCATTTTTCTTCTTTATTAATAGGAGAGGAGACGACAAGGGCTTTGGGAAGACACTAGCAACTTAGCGTCCAGCAGCTGTTTGAGCTCAGTCCACATCTGGAGCTCCTCAATCTTTGACTTGCGATAGGGTTTAGAGCGGATGGGTTGAGCATCCCCAACGTCAATAGTATGAGTTCAAACCTTCATGTGCTCATAGTCAGTGTCAGATTTGGAAAAAAATGTCGCTGTTGGTCTCAAGCAGGGTGTGGACTTTGTCAATCTCAATTGGGGTTAGTTCATTGAAGATATGATTGGTAGGTAGGGTACATAAAGACTGGTCGGTGAGTAAGCCCATATCCACCATAGACCTGATACAGTGAACCTGCTTTATTTTCTCAAAGGGAATCTGTAGGCCTCTTCCGATCTCCTGGTGCTTTTCTACGACCATGTCATTCTTGGTGAGATTCTCCAGGAGGAGGTAAATAGGTCGTTGATAAGCTGATTCTAGTACGCCTGGAATTACTCTGGCTCCAAGGGACTAACTCTGCTAATGCTGATTGAGTGCAGTAGTCAGTTGTGAGAGATAAGCAAGGTAATAGTGTCAATCACCTTTTGTTCACACGCCCTGATAAACTTCTTCAGAAGCATAGAAAGGGATTCCCTCAAAGGTGTCCACTAAGTGAGGCAAAAGCTTTGTATAGCATCCAGCCGTAGTATAATGTAGGGATAAGGTGGAAGAAGGATTCTCAACTGTGTAAGAATACTCCTTTTTATTAAGCTCATCATTAATCAGAATCAGAGGAACCTCGTAATTAAGCAGGGAGAGATAGCCCTGCTACAAGTTAATAATCCCTGTGTATTCAAGCATAAATTGTGTTCCACTTAGTAGATCGTAGGTATTATTATCCAAGGCCACCGCTGGGGCTGACAATATGAGCTTCCCAAATTGGATGGGCAGAGAAGTGTATGCCCTGATGGCATGGGTGTTGTTTGGAACTACGACTCAAATTACTTGATTGTAATCAAGGTCGGGGGCCAGCTTAATTTTCTTAATGAGTTTAGTTGACACAACGTTCACCAAGGAACCAGTGTCAAGGATAGCCCTAACCTGCACTCCATTGACAAACCTCCACTTTGGTTAAGGTTCCACCCAAGTTGGGGGAAAGATCCAGGACCTCCATTAGATGGAGAGTAATAACAAGTCTTTTGGTAGTCTCAGGATATTTTTCATGGATAGACTTCAAGGTATGAACACACTGGGTGGGCAAAATCAATGTGGCAATGAGATGGACAGCGTCTCTAGTAGTGTCAATGAGTTCAAAACCCCTCAACACTTGACGAATATAAGTTTGGTGGGGGATCCTAACCATGTCCACTCTATCAGGGTTCATTATATCGGGTATCTCCACTTCACCTGGGGCTCCTAAGATGTAGTGGCCAGCGTCTTTACAACCCCCTTCAGATTAATCTTCAGAGGGGTCAATGATGCACGTCAAGAATTGCATCAATTTTGAGGGAAGTTCAGGGCTTCCTTTGTTGCAGGAGAGGTCCTGGGGCGCTCATTTACCTGGTTAACTTTTTTAGGAGACGCTGTAATGGTTACGGCTCTACATTTAACCTTTGACATAGGGGTTTTGAGCTGCCCCATGACTACAGGTTTTGAGGTAATTTTGGCCGGAGAAGAGGTTGAGGGAGATAGGGACAGCGGTATGGATGACCGGAACAATTGATCAACCTTATAATAAAGCTCTGAAAAAAGAGGAGAGCAAGACTGAGTGATAACTGCCTTCAACAGCGGAGTTTTTGGAACTATTGTGGAGAGGAGCGCTGCCCCATCACTGCCAGTATCCTTTGGCTATCCTAATATGATGGAGGAGCAATCGATGTGGCAGCTCCGCAGAAGCAGAATTTTCAAGAGATACAGCCATAGTAGAGGCTATTGGGGCTAAAATAGATTTTAGCCTCTAAACTCCTTATGTAGCATCACTTTTATAATAGTCAGCCACTGCTAACAAGGCCTCCTTAATATCTCGTATATATATGAAGGTGCACTTTTATTGGAAGAGATATGCAGCGCCAAAGAGGGATGAGGCGTTAGACCAACCAAAATAGTAGCAATGGCGTCATAGAGAGGTATCGTTTTTGCCAGCAACAGGTTGAGCTTCACTATAAATTAGCTCAACAAAAGAGGGGATCGATTCTCCCTCTTGCAGGCTAAGGCGCATAATGGTCTGTTTTTGACTTTGTAAACTTTGTGTGGAGCTAAATTATTCAATGAAGACTTGTTTAACCTCCACCCCAAATGCTAAGGGTGGCCATGTTTGTGGCTATTATCTCCTGAGCCACATGACTCAAGCATTGGGGGATGTAATGGAGTTTCTTCAGGTCAGTTGCTCCTTCCATGACGGATTCATACACAAACAAGAAGAAGGTAATACTACCCTTACCAAGGGTAAACTTATCTCAGAGATGGGGTTTATGGATGATAGGGAAGGCCCCATAAGGGCTTGGAAAGAGTGCTGCTCAAGACTTTTAAAGTGAGATAAAGCACTGTCTAGATGTTGTTCTAAAGCGGCAACCTATGTTCAGATACAGTTGTCATTTTTTGAGTAGGAGATTTGTGGTGTACAGGGCACCTGTAATGAGTACCACTTGTTGAAAACCAGGGGATTGTATGCTCGCAGGTTCTTCACAGCCCTGGATTTCAACAATATTATGGCAGGAGAAGTATCACTCTCTACGGCTGGAATAAATATTTACAGGGTTTTTATACCACTTTATATTAAAATAGGAACACTTTAATAATAATAAAATGATTGAATTCATGGAGATTTTACTATGATCAATGGGGGGTAAAAAAAAACCATATTAATATCTTGCTTCTTAGTATAAATCAACTCAAGGCTTGAAGTGAGATGCGCTTGAAAAATAATTATAAGCTTCAATTCTGATTAGAAAATATGGGGAATTTCCCTAATATTGCTCTTGAAACTTGCCTCGCCTTGATAGAACGGCCAATAAAGAATTGATAGTAGATGAGATGAACCTGCGGGCAAATATTTAATGTATTCTAACCAATTGGATGCAGATCCTCAGAATGACTTCTCTGATTTTACTGCAGAGTCAGTGCATCCTGACTATTAACAAAATGAGCATTTTGGCCTAGGAGAGTGATTTATAGTATCATCCCAATTTGAGCGATTCCACTGAGAATAGACCAGGGTTTTTTGTGGGATATCCGCCATAACTACCCTCAAAATACTCTTCTCACAAAATCGGATCTGCAATTGTCTGACAACTAATAATAAATGTCTTGTAAAAATACTATGTGTAAATTCATATGAGTCTAAATGAATTTATCACCAAATTATTTTCTTATATTTGGTCACTATTGCTTTTCTTTCTCCTTAGCGTCAATTTTATAGAGGTAAGGACGATTCAAATTATAATTTGAATGGTTTAGTAATCTACACAGAAGGGAAGATGTACACCAATAATCAGAAGTTCTAGGCGAACTTTTCAAAGGGTGGTAACTCCACCAATATTTCATCCCCAAGGGCATCAAACGCTTGGCAAGAAGCTCCTGGTTAGCCATGATAAGCAGACTAAATGCCAAATCCAAGTCTTTACTGAATGGTAATTAAAATATGCTACACCAGCATATGCTTTAAAATAATATCTGCCAATCACTCCCCTCCTCCCCCATTAAGCATGGGGTGAGAGTGAACTTTTGGGTGAAATATCCGGAGATTTTTTTTGGCTATATTTGAAAAATTACTTTGAAAAATCATTTTTATTAAACAAGAATTTGTTGGAGTTTTATTGACATCTGCTTTGCCACGATGAAGCAGGTGGATTCTGTGGCATAGGTCATCCTTGAAGTTGCCATAAAAGGTGTATCTACCATGTTAAGGTACACTGTACCTTCTGGAACAATTAAAACGCCTACTTCATCTCATTTGAAGATCTTCCAAGTGACCTCCCCAATACTTTTTCAAAGCATAGTTGATCTAAGACATAGAAGTTTAATACAGAGTGAAGCGGTTTGAACTCAATAATTCCACCTCAGGCCTGAACTCTGAAGTGGGAAGGCTATTTCAGTTAATGACCCTAAGCCTGAGGATGGCTAACCTCAACTTGATCCCCCACATCACACAAATTAATTTTACTGAAGGGACAAGCTTTTGGCCCCTTTAGTGTAACTCCCAAAAAGGCACCCCAAGATGACAGCACTGCCAGGCACTAGGTCATCGAGTTCATGACTGCCCTGCTGCAAGCAAACAACTGGAGGTGGAGGGCCCAGAAGAGATGGACAAACCTGATGATAACTTTAGTAAACTCCAGGTGGTGACAACCCTATTCTTTGGGGGGAACATGGTGAGTAAAAATCATTGAACCAGTTAACACTAAGCAACGCAAAGCAGAGGAAAGGAAAATAAGTGAGCGGAGACCAGAGCAAGATCTGAGGAAGCTAAAAAGGCAAATCCAATACCATAATCAAACAGCAAAGGTGGAGATGCAAACCGCTTCGAGATCCTGAGGGAGGTCCACAAGGACTCAATGGAAAGGAAAGCAGACCATCAGGTGCAGGAGGCAATGTAAGGGCAAATGCTTTCTGAAAAAGCCAGAAAAAAAAATGGCGACAGATTGGGCCAGCTTCCCTAACTTTGGCCACTTACCTATGGCCTTGACAAAAAATGCACAAAATAAAGAATACAAAATTTTTTCACTATGTCTCAATCACCAACAGACTAAGCGTGGCTTCAGCTCAGCTCTGTGGTTCAGAAAAACCCACCTTGAATTTAAAGCTCAAATCGCCTGAATCGCATTAAAACTGGGTCAAATGGCCTAAAGCTATCCAATTTTAGCGAATCAAGCAGATCGTGAAGCCCAATCACAATAGGGATCATCATTATTGCATTCTGAAGGCCGTAGTATCCTGGGCCAAGAAAAGACAGCACTTGAAAAACCCTCTGGTGGACATCTTGGCGATACAGGAAAGGGATTGCCAAAGAGGGACAAAGCTATTTGGATCCAGATGCTCCTCCCAAACTTCGCAATGTGGTCCACTCTCTGCGGGTTTATGATTAAGCCAGGGAGGAGAATCACCATTACATCATCGACTATCACCTAGGGGGATGGTTCTTGCCATAACCATCAGATGGCAAGAGAACCAGTACGCCCTAATCAACATCTACACCACCAAAAACCCAAGTGAACGCACCAACTTCTTCTAGGAGGTGGCCAGAATATCATTGCTGGATGATAGCATTCTTCTAAGAGACATGAACTTCTGGCTCATAGGGCTACAGATAGATGGCACAGACATCAAACACCCTGAGGACACTAGGAATTAGCATTGCTCATGGCTGCTATGGGATTTTTTGATACACACCCATAGGATCTGCAGATCCTTAATATATGATCAGGTCTCATGTTAGAGAGGTGGCAAGCTGCTTTTGATAACGCGCATTGATCTTGTCTGCATCCCAGCAAACCTTTAACATGTATTAAAACACTTTAAAATTGCCATTATCCTTCACTCAGATCATCTGATTTTAAGAATTACCTTGAGATTGTCAACTCAAGCACAACCACGCCCCAAATTGGGAAAAGATAAACCAATAAGTGGTGTTTAAGTCTATATTTTCCCCTGGTTAGTGATAAGAACCATATCCTGTGACGTGAGAGGCTCCCCCAGTGAGTAATCTGATCCAAACCTGGGGGCTCTTGAAAGCTGAAATAGTTGCAGCTGCATAACACGCATCCACTAGGAGGCACTTAGCAGAGGCTTTGTCTCTTCAGAGGGCAATCAAATGTCAAAATCACCTAAAAATGCCCCCCAAATGGGCCACAACACCAAAAGGTTAAGGAGCGGTTTTATTTGACTCTTAAAATCCAAAGCTTCAGTAAGCACGCTCAGGAGCAACTCGCACTACAGGAGGGGCAGAGCTTGTGGCAGAGGGCGAGAAGTCGCCCATATGCTTCATGTACTGATCCAACACTCAGAAATTCTTGACTTAGTGTGACTCTCTGACCTCGCAGGATAGCACTGTAGCACGCACTCCAGATGCACAAGCAGAAGTAACCCACAACTACTACTCAAAGTTATAATCAAATGAGGGCGCTTTACCCCAAGACATTGAAACAATCCTGGGAGGGATGATCCTCCCCCAACCCTGGACACATTACCCTCACGGCGCCAATAGCTAAAAACTCAACGCAGCTATTAGGAATCTCCCCCAGCAAAAGAGCCCAGGCCTTTATGATCCCATATGAGATGATCACAGCATTCCCTGACCTGTTAAGCCAACATCCTCATAGCAGCGCTCAACAAACACCTGGATGAAACAAGGCTGTTGCCAGGGGGAACAAATCCCTTTTCGTCCTCCTCCACAAAAAAACGACCCTCAATCACTCAACAACTTCCGTTCAATCTCACTTATTAAACTCATCACAAAAACTGTTTTATAAAACTGGAGCATCATCTGTATTCTATTAAGAGGGATAATGTCTCTTCAAACCAGCATGGTTTTGTACCTGGAAGGAGCATCTGAGACAACATCAACATGGTCAATATCGTCATACAGTCATTTTAGTGAAGTGTTAGTATTCCTGGACCAGCAAAAGGCTTATGACTGAGTAAACTGGTTGTACCTGCACTTCTTCATGGAAAGAGTGCACATTCTGTTCATGTCCATATACTGAGCCATGAAACAAACCACAACAATAGCATGTCATTCCTTGGCTCCACTTTCTAATAAGCGCGGATCTCGCCTCAATGTGTTTGAGGCAAGGGGAC
Organism: Massospora cicadina; assembly: GCA_022478985.1. NCBI lineage: Eukaryota > Fungi > Entomophthoromycota > Entomophthoromycetes > Entomophthorales > Entomophthoraceae > Massospora > Massospora cicadina. The sequence goes on along the minus strand of JAKSZP010003050.1, from coordinate 7,817 downwards.
CACTTGGGTCCCTTTCTATGCAAACTGACCTTTGAACCTGTATTGCAGGTGGCGGAGGTAGAACTAGAAGTATAGTTTTGTGTGTAGGCAGCCAATGATGAAGGCATTGGTTATTCAGATGATGCGGTGATTAGTAATGTGAGCATGAAGGACATGGAGACACTTGAGTCATTCATCCACCATTATGAATCTGTTAGCAATGCAAGAGTGAATAAAAAACGGAAATCTTACCCTGTTGGTGGTTTGTTAATCACCTAACCAACCCAAAGAGGCAAAGCTTGGTACATGGACTGCCACCAGGCCCCAGGCACAGCCAACCCCACTTCGCCACCCCCACTCAGCAGGAAATAGCAAATTGGGGTAACGCCAGGGCTTTATATACCAAACGCCATGGTCATCTGATGAAACATGACGTCGTGGTAGAACACCATAAGCAAAAATTAGATAAATTACAATTTTAAAGATGCATCAAAAATTATCAAGATCTAGAAACGTCCCAGCCACAACAGACAAGGAGCCAACTAGCACCTTCGACATGATGTCACTGAGTTTCAAGTAGTTACTTTCAACGCAAATTTTTTCTCCAATTCTCAAGCAATTAAGTCAATTAATCGCAGGTCTCACGATTACCCAAAAGTGATGGAATGAATGCTAATCAACTAGTCATCCAATTTAAATCATTCAATAAATTAAAATCTTAATATTATTAAATCAGAATCTAATATAGGTAATTATGAAAAACGCAATTTTTTGGTATAAACCTTGATTTAAGTATTTTTCCAACAGAAATAGTCACGTCATCAGCAATTTAAAAAATTTTAAAGCCAAACTGCACACACTTTGGCGCATATAAAGCCCACCCCAGCAATCCACCAAGTTCTCTAAGAGCAATAAAACCTAGCAGTATCCGGGCTCCATTTGGGGTGGTACCATCAGGTGGCCAGTGAAACACCTAGGCGTCGCTGGAACACCAATGGGCCAGACTTTCCAGCATTGAGGATGGGCTCATCAGGAAGATTGCATCCCACATCGCCGCCATCAGAGGAAGGAACATGGGACTCTCAAAAAGATTCGCAGTTGTGAACTCAATTCTACTTCGTAACCTTTGGTTCCCAGTCACCATTATCCACTTCTTCAGATTTCCAAGAAATGCATCAATGCCTTGCTGCTGTTGTGGTTGTAGGATGACAATAGATCACCAATCATAATAGGCCCATTCTTAGGCCCAATAGCAGAATGAGGTATAGGACTCACTGACCATGTTGAGCAAATCAGATAAAATATCCAGTAAGTGTATAGTAAGAGTGGCAAGCCCAACCCCCACCTTAAACCACTAGCCCACCATTGCGAGAATCAACATGATCAGTGGCCTTGGACTTGCTAGCCCCACAGCAAGGAACATCCTCCTATCATACTTGGCGGCCAACCCAAATGCCAATAGCCCACACCAATTGTCAAGCTTCTCCCACGCGATCCTGAAGGTCATCCATCGAGACGAATGAATTTTCCCATTAAGTATCATGAGGGGCTAACAAAACTGGGTATTTGCGACTCACGCCTATGCCCAGGAATGAAGGGGCACATGGGTTTCAATAGAGGAATATTAGTTACCAAGAACCTGAACCCTAGCCTGAGTCGCCTTCTGGACCAAAACTATCAGCTTTATGATAAAACAACGCTGAAAAAATATGGACTTTCATGACACATGACCTGCTTCACACCTAAAAATTAGGGCACACATCTGGAATGTTTACATGGGGCCTACCAAACAGCTGAGTGGTCCAACTCCACCCACAAGCCCTAATATAGTGTGTAGCGCAATTGAGATTCTGTTCACAAGTTGAGGAATTGACCTGCAGCATGACTAGTTGGCAACTAGCATGGCCCATGATAGCCCCTGGATGAGAGCCCAAAAAACTTTGCCCAATTGCAAATTTCTTTGCAATTAATGTTAGCTCGCCATTTCTGGAATTGCTTCACCTTTTAATTTTCACTTTATTTTTGTGGACAATCCATATTATATATCTTGAGGCCATATAAATTACTGCTCCAAATCCTGCCAAAAAATGAAATCATTTCAATATATGATTTATTTTCAATATATGGCTGTTCAGCGATGCAATTTCATGCCAACTTCAGAATAAGGTACATAATTTACTTCCTCTTCCCTTTCTAACTGACAAATCAGAATTTCAAATATGCTTTTATATCAGCGAAATTGCGCTGAGCCGCTCACGTGAACCCCCTTCAACACAGCCAAGTTCAATGGGAACAACTGCCACTTTGTTTTAATTTAATTTATTGTGGGGAAGGCCAACCAGGGGACGGACACTTCTGAGAGTAAACACGAAAGAAAATGAAACTTAGTAACAGGAAAGGCACCCCAGAGAAGCGATGCTATCTCCTGTTGCCAGCGGGAACGCCACTATGGGGAGGAGGGGGGAACGTGTAAAGGGGACGTAACCACAATTGAACACGTGTGGAGGAAGAGGTCCGAGATGATGAACCAAACTGGGAACCAGGAGGAGACCAACTGACGGCAATGCAGTGTGAGGTACCCAAACATCAACACCTGAAAGTGGTCCACCAAATGGGACCAGAATCCTTGGACAGCTTCTGGGAGGGTGGGGGCGGAGCCTGCGATGGCATCCAAGACAATCGTGTGGATAGTCCACATGGCGATTGCAACCACCAGAGCATGGAGGGAGGGTGGAAGAGGGTAAACCATGGATAGAGCAAACATATCCCTAGACAGACTGAAGGGATGTGCCTGATCCTAGCAAAGCAGACGTTGGACCTCACGCCATATCGCTTTATAGGTAGGGCACTTCTCCAGGCGGTGGAACAGCGTTCCATACTGGCCACACATGACACAGGATGAGTGTAAAGTGTTAGAGTGCTCAGTTGCATGGTACACCCACCTCAGACAGCGCCACACATGGGAATGGATATGAGGCAGCAACAGGGGGTGATGTGCATATTTCCAAATAGTCTTCTGGGTCTCAAGTGAATAAAGGATGTCCATCATGTCCAGGTAGTCCACCCTGGATAGGACATGAGGCCGTGTGGGGATCAAGCCATCTTGAATGGGAAGCCCCTGTACCTCCTGTGTGAACTGAGGAGAGGGGCGGCCTCTCTGGGCTGTGTTTCTGAAATATGGATTCTCCACTCAGCGCTCTGCATGGAGAGGAGGATTCGTTTGAAGTGGGGTTTAGTACCGTGAGGACCTGTGGCCGATGGGTGGGAAGCCAGATATTTCATCAAGGAGTGAGGGTTTGACGGATTGGTAAGGCCCAGGGCGCGGTAGAAGTTGGAGCAGGCCTCGCGGGACCAGTGTTGGGAGGGGAGCATAGGGGCGGTGATGGCTGCAATCCAGATGCCCAGGATCTTGGCAGCATGGGCTTTAAAGTCGAGCAAGCCCATGCCACCATGACGATGAAGGCCAAACATGACCTCAAGCCGCACCGGCGGTAGGCAGCCTGACCAGAGCCACCCTGTAGAAGAGCATTCATAGATTTGAAAAAACCCTGGGAGAAGGCGATGGCGTGGGCTCCAAACTAGACTTTGGAGAGGTGCATAGAGTTGGCTAAAACAACCCTGCCAGTAAGGGAAGTAGGGTGGACTCTGAGGGAGGCAATGCGCTTCGTCACGTTGTCTATAGTATGACTTTCTATTACTGCTGAGGCATACCCGCCTGCCTCCACCCACACGCTCAGATGGCGGACAGGCCCTATGGTAGGGCGTGGCACAAAGGGGAGCACAAGTGGGGCGGTGTGGGGTGAGCAGGGAAGGCGAGCACGTGTGCAAGCAGATGGGTTGGGCAGGGCACTGGTCTCTGGGGCCCAGAAGGTTTGATACTGACCAAGGAGGATGATTTCAGTTTTGGAGGCATTCAGTGCAGCATTACTTACCCGGGAATACTCCTGGATGAGAGCTTCAAGCGCGCGTGAATCTTGATTATTAGACACCCTGACCACACAATCATCTGCAAACGCCATCATCTTGACTTGGGCTTGGCCTGGTTCATGGACCCCAGTGAGGCAGGCATTCACGTTTCAAAAGTAGTGGGTCAAGGCTGAAGATATATAAGAGTGGGCTAAGGGGGTCCCCTTGGCGTAGGCCCCTTTGAGGGCGAACTACTTCCGTGAGGAAGCCAGGGCCACACACTGCCATTGTTGCAGATTCCGTAAGCATCATCACCCAGCTGATGAAGCGAGGGGGTAAGCGGAATCGGTGGAGGCAGGCCCTGAGATATTCCCAGTCTACTTTATCATAGGCCTTCTGTTGGTCCAAGAATACTAGTGCCCCAGAGGCTGTGGACTGGCATGCATTAGCCACAGAGTGCACATTGTCCCAAATCGACCTTCTGGGTATGAAACTGAGTTGTTCTGGGGAGACGGTGGCAGAGGCTACAATCCCTAATAGGTTAGCCATGATTTTAGTTAAAATTTTTGTATTCGTGTTAGTTAAAGAAATGGGCGCCAGTTGGATAGGTCTAGCTTATCCCCTTTCTTGAAGAGTGTGATGGTGAAGGCCTCTTGTCCTCCTGGTAGAAGGCGCGTATCCAGAAGGCTCTGGTTAAGGGAGGCAAGCAGCAGTGGGGATAGATATATGAAGTACTTCTTATAGAACTCATAGGGAATGCCATCAGGGCCTGGGCATTTCCAATTTGGTGCAAAGCGGACGGCAGACCAGAGATCATCCGGAGTAATCAAATACATAAAATTTGGGTATTGAAAAATGGTGCGGATGTGAGTGCTATCAAGAAAATTCGCCATTTCAGCTGGCTGAAATGGTTCGGATTGGTACAGCTCATAGTAATACTTTTGTATTTTGATCACCACTTCAGCTGGCATATCCGTGATGGAATCGTCCAACCTCCATACATGTGTGCAGGCCATTATCTAGAGTGCTTTGAAGAGTTTTTTTAAAAAAAATAAGCGGAGCATGTGCTGCCCTCTGTAATGTGTTTGTCCCTGTACTTAACACAAACCGATGTTTGTGTTGCCTTTCAAGCACATTGAGGTGGGCGGCTGCTTCTGCCCACTTCCAGCCCCAAGAAGGGCTGTAGCCCGTGGCTGGGATGTTGGACTCCAGGTGTGCCAACTCTGCCAGAGCGTGTGAGATGATGGCCAATGTAGCTTATGAGTGTCAGGAGGAGAGGTGGTAAGCGTGGTGGATGGTATCTGCTTTGAAGGCTGACCATGTGGGAATTGGGTCTATGTAAAATGGTGTAATAAACTCTTTTGCCAAAGTCACTGATTCCACCCATGTGGAGAATCCTGGTGATGTGAATTTGGGTGGGCAGATTTTGTACCAATGCGGAGCCCTAGCCACTGTGACGGGTAAGTGGTAGGATATTGAGACCAGCCGGTGATTGGAGAAATTGATTTTTGATGTGTGGAAGTGGGAAATATGGGATCAAAGTTTCACCGGTGTGAGGATAAGGTCAATGCAGGACATGGACCTTAATTGGCCGTTGTGGACGTGGGGGCGCGTCATGTTCTCAAGCAGTGGATCTTGCCACGGCAGCACATCAAACAACCCAAGGGTGTCCTTTAGAATGCAAAGTTCTATGTGACCTTGGGGGCGTGGGATGAGGAAGGCCAGCAGTCTGTGGATGTGTTCAGCCAACAGTTCATGTTGGCAACTACAAAAGGGTCAGGGGGTAATGGAAGGAATTTTACTGACAAGAAAATTCCTGACGCTCTTGTGCACAGTTTGGGGCATAAATGTTGATGATAGCATGTGCCACGTCAGCCCACAAAAATGTGACAACGAGGCCAGCCATCGAGGAAGGATTCAGATGATAAAAATTCAAAAAATTGTTTTTCCAAATAAGCACCCCACACTGCTTAGACCAGAAGGAAAGGGAAGGGAGGAACATGGTTTTCCAAGCGTCCTTGGAACCTTGCGGACAGTGGGACTCCTGGATGGCCAGAATGTCCAATGGTATTTTTTGTAAAAACTCAGTTTCCTATCCCAGGACATTGAGGCCTTGAGTCCGGCAATGTTCAACATCCCTAAAGTGAAGGCTTCACCCATCACACCTTAGGTGCAAGGGGGTGGGCACCTGGGCCCACCAGCCTCCTCTGGAACCCCACGGGCCATCACGGCGGTGCAGGTGTTTGCAGAAATGATATTGGAAGATTTGTTAATTTTAGCAGACAGGCTCACATTGGCTTTTGCCTTCGCTTTTGGTTTCTCTGCTTTCAAACAAATTTTTTGTGGTGCGGACAAGTTTGGTACACCAACGGTTGGGAAAAAAAATTTTCAGGCAGGTTGAAAACCAAATCAGTTTCAATTGGGGCTTGGTTGCAAAGGATAGGTGAGATTGAGTCACCCATCAGATCCTCAGATTGGGTGGCCCAATCAGCTTGGGCATCCCAATCTGATTGGTTGAGGGATTCCCAAGTTGCTTCCACCACGAAGGTTTTAATGTCCTCCTGGCGTTGGGAGTGTGGGATAACAGAGGTGACCTTGGCTGCTTCCTTGGCCGCGGCCCTGAGGGCCTGTTTGGCCTTCTTTCACTCTTGAGGGGAGACAGGCTTTACTAGTAAGTAGCAGCCTTATGCTCCCCACAGGAAGGCCTCTTTGGTACTGGTGGTTGGTTCATAGTGAGCTTCCCCGTTGTTCATGGCCGCTGAGGGATGTTCTTGGAATATGATGCCCTCCTTGGTGGGGCATGCATGTGCCTTATGGCCGAATGCATCACAGTGGGTGCAGATGGGGGGTGCGCTGTCTACAGTTACCCAGAAAGGGTGGGTGGTATGTCCTTCAATATTAATAAAAGTGGAGTGCAGGATCTGGGTTAGGTCCTTCACAATCTCCTTGGTTAGAGTCAGAACTGCAATGGCTTTGCTGGTGCACAGGTGTGGCATTAGCATAAAGCATTGCATCTCAAAGGATTGTATTTCTTCATATATGGTTAGACCAGCTTTCAGGCGCTGCTCCAGAATGGCACGCTTGACTGTAGTGGCAAAAAGTCGAATTTGAGGAAAATTTGGTTGGATTTTGTCCATCTGGTGCACTTGGTTTCAATGACCCACTGCCCTTCAGGGAGGTCGATCACAACGCGTACTACAGCAGCTTCATCTGCTGCCTCCTTGTTTTTGAAACTGAGATCCAGCCAACTGTGTGACATGGAGTGAGGTGCGACGTACACCGCGGTCAGGAAATGGGTGTGCACATCCCCATAAAATTTTTCCCACAACGCTGTTTGTTGAATATCTAGGAACACCCAGACTCCATATTCACCAATGAGAGTGGTTGAGAGTGCTTCATGTTGATGTACTGGTTACATCGCGCCTGCCAAGTGAGGATTTCCAGGTAAATAGTAACTGCCAGTTTTTTATTTTTATCTAATCTGCCAGTTTCTCCGGGGTGTTTGCAAACGTTGGAAGTTGTGGGCCTACCACCTGTGCCTTTTACCTTACTTGCCCAACTGCTCCCTGACATGGGCGCAAACTAATCTCCTCTGTGAGATTATCAAACTAAATTTAGACTTAAATTGAATAAGTTCCAAAAGTGATTGCAACGAGAGAGAAAGGTTTAACAACTGCCACTTTGTTCTTCCCAGGTATTTAGGTTTAGGTTGCGGCCCCTCCTTACTATTTTTCCCCTATTGTTATAGCAGCATATATCTCTCAAGGTCAGCCCACCACTAATAGTATTTTTAGTCTTTAATTTTACCTGTTTTATTCAAATGTTTTAGTTTTTAAGTAATAATTTTTTGTCTAAGTGATGACTACCTATGTGATTTATATTTATATTTGAAACATATTAGTCATTTATTTACACATTTTTCCTAAGGATGT